>VYZU01033335.1:9556-36643 GCA_013401355.1 Ceyx cyanopectus | reverse complement strand
AATCTTCAATGATTAGGTCACCATTACTTCTCTCTTAGGTACAAAGGGAAGATGTGAAGAGCCTACCTTTAAAGACCATCACTGCCAGACTAATAGACATTACTGTCCTAGGAACCCACTTGCTGGGCTACTTGAACAGTCAGTCCCTAACTCACATGCATCAAAATGAGGCAGGTTAAAGTTGAAATGGTAGAAGTGCACATCTGCAGAGGAGACAGTGGTGGGGATTGCCAAACGTTGCCACTGTGACATTGCTGCTGTCAGCAGAGGATATGTGATCAGGCTCTCAGAGTTGAAATCCATGGGGACCTGACAGTCTTTAAAGGGAAGGTTTCTACTACTGAACCTACACTGTGCTCAGCCTGATGGTACCTAACAAACTGACACTGCAGGAGTGACAGAGGGGAATGTATACAATTAATTCCTCTTAGTGATATATTCATAAGGGAGTAGTTGCACAGAACATAAAGGTATGTTTTGGGGAAAGCCCATGAAAATATGACTGCTAATAGTCAACCAACTTAATGAAAACAGAAATGATATTTCTCAGTCTAATTTTAGTGTGGTAAACTAGGGACAGAGCTCCAGCTAAAATATAAATACATTGAGAATGTAATTCTGCATTTCATAGTACTTATGTGAAACAAGAACTGATATCTAGAACAACCTTTTGAGGACCTCATTTTGTAGTTAAAACAGCTGAGGAGCTTCTCTAGGATTTTTTATAAGTTTAGTTACATGCCATTTGTCTTGCACTCTATTTTGCATTCAGAACCTAGCTGTGCTTAGGGACATTCAGATGCTCAAGTCCAATAGAAGCACTTGTAAGGTGCTTAATCCTGCATCTTTATAAGCCAGGCACAGCTGTAATTGTATTGCTATAGAAGGAACAGCCAAAAAATACATTAGGCAAACCATGTAAGAATTTGTAGTATTTTTATTAAACCACACAGTCAAAATCAGCCTGAATTTTGGATAAGCATGCCTTCTTCTGGCCTGAAATCAAAACTTCCTTATTTTCTTCATTAAATGTTACATCAGAATTGGATAGACACATGAAATTGTTTGTGCTATAGCTGAGAAATAAAAATGACTGATCAACCACTCACCAGTTTACAGAAAGAATCCCCACAGAAGAGTACAGGAGGAGGGGTGAGGTGTCTAGGGGTGTCCATCATCTCCTCTGTAAATCTTTCTCCCAAGAAGACAAGTGCAGTTTCCTTTGCATGTGTGTTTAAACTTCATTATATACCTGGTATCTTTGAGACTGAGTTTTTCTTTGCAGTTCTGAACAAAAAAGAAATTATACTAACCCTGTGGCATAAAGCAAGGGCTAACTTATTTAGTATTTCTGGTGACTTACTGAAGTGAAACACTGGGGTCTATCACACAGGCTCATGAAGTCTGATTTGATTCCCACCTTTCCCACCACAAAATCCTATCACATGAATTTATGCACTGTTTATCTTCTACCCAAATTATCTGGCCAATCTCAGACCTGATCAGCTGGATGGTTGTACAAGACAAGGTATAGGTGTGCTTACAGGTAATGCATACACTAAACATCCTTCATTCAATGTACACCAAAGTGCAATTAAATGTTCCTTTTCTCAGTGGCAGCTGTAGTACTAAGATAATGCCCAACAAAGCAAGAGCAAAACCAAAGCTATATGAACTGATAGGTTTCCCAGGGACTTGCTTGCAGAAACAGGATCTGGTAGTACTGATTTATTTTGCAGCTGGGTGTGAGACAGCCAGAAAGTGAGCCCAATGCCAAGATGAAAAGAGAGGAAAAGAGGAATCCAGTAGTGTGTATTTTTATTGTCTTCAGGCATCACTTTTTTTTTTTTTTGTAAGTTATGTTTTTGGTTCTAACCAAAAAGGCATGTCTGAATTCCTGAAAATGGAAGCTGCCTCCTCCTCCTCCTTAGTATTGCAATGTTCAGGAGAAGAGAACTTTGTATGTTTTTTGGTTTCTTTTGTTTGTTTGTTGTTTGGTTGGGGTTTTTTTGTTTGGGTTTTTTTTTTTAACTGTTAAATATTTAAAGACTGTATTGAAGAAATTCTTGATCTTTAATTAGCTATTTCTCTGGAGATGAAACTGTTCTGTGGGCTCCAATTATCAGCACTGGGTACTTGAACCAACAAGCAAAACAGAGTTTCCATGGCAAAGAGAAAAATTTCACAGGCAGATGAGGATGCATTTTTTCAACCTGTTCTGCTTTAGCAAATTTGAAGGGAATGTGCAACAGAGACACCTTGGTTATTCAACTCCTTGTACAGCACAGAGCTGGCATGGCAGCATTTTCTTTCATTGGGTTAATTTTAAGACAGGACCAGGGAGATGAAACTGTGAAGATTTTGCAATTTTTAATTAAGAAATTGTGTAAGTATATGAAGAGCCACATGATGAACAAAATAGCCAGACATGAAAGAGTTTATGTTTACACAATAGAAAAAGAGTCATGTAAGGAAAGAGCTACCTCCCCTCAACCTAATAGAACACAGTGTATCCTGAATTACCTCTCCCTGTGCTTTCATGAACTATTTAACACTGTCTTCTTTATCAGAATTACCAGCATATAAAACTGTTGCTGAAAAAAAAATTAAGACATTGGGCATTGCAAACTGTATAGCACCCTGAGAACAGACATGGTTTTTGTCGAATTAAAAAATGATATGGCATATGCACATGGATGGAAATTCAGACGTGGATGGAGGAACTTGGAAGTTTCCACATGAACTTTACCTCCTTCCTTCCCAAGCCCACAACTGCCAGGCTGCCCACTGCCTGCAGCACTGCAGGGCCCGAGGGCAGGGCAGAGCCCCACAGCTGGTGCTGCAGGGTGGGACTAGGGCCAGCTGTGCTGATGTAACGGTGTGAGTAAGGATTAATCCACAGCAAAGCTGTGAGTTGTATTTTACCTGAGCAGACAATTAACCTTTGCTTCTGAGGAAGGACTGGCTCTTGTAAGGAAAGGCCCTCAGGTGGACTTGTGGGGACTGAGAGTCTCCTCTGTGTTTGTTTCTGTAGGAGAAAAAAGTGCCTAGATTTGAAAAACGTATTTTAACCAACGATGAAGTAATTACTTGAAAGCACAGAAATACAGTCTTGTATAATGAATATAAATATTAATACAGCCAGACCCATGTGAAGAGGCACAAAAATAACTTGGGAAATTATCATCTATCTCTACACTCTTGGTTCAGAAACCTTTTAAACGCAGATTAATTTGCCCAATTTATACACCTTCACTCTGCAGAGTTTCTGCTGCCCTCTCCCTTGTTCTCCAAACCCTTTCCTCTCCTTTTAGATACTCCCAGCTCAGTGCAAGATCATCAGCCTACATTTGGTTAATGAACACTAAAGAGAAGTCATGAGAAAAAAGTATATAAACAAAGGAAACGTTAAAATACATTTTAGAAGTACGTTTAAAAGATAAAAGTTAAAATAGCATATTACATAGCTAAAAGAAAGGAAAAAATATAAAGCTTTTACAAACTCTTACTCTCTTACTGATGGGGAGCAGTATCCTATTTAGTGAGACCAGTCTCTTTACAGATCACGAGATTTCTTTATTGTATCTCAAGCAATAGGAACAAGCAAATGGCTTGAGTCTTATTAAAACTGGTGGTGATCATATAAAGAGTATTCCTTTAATTTAAAAAGCACCTTCAAGGAGATATAAAATAATTTATTTCACTTCAGAAAGACAACTTGAAAGATTACAGCTGAGTGACAGGACAACTCTTGAGCAAGTTTTACTCCAAAGGCTGCAATGTTGGTGTGGAACTTCCTTGAATTATTTGAGGACTAATTCCAGAATTAGTCTGGTTTCACACAGTGTAATTGAGATCAGAACCAGGTCAGAGGATTTCGTCATGTTACCTCAAAAGGCTGTTTAATAAACATGAACATATTCCCTTTTTCTCTCACTGACAATATCATGGATTAGCATTAGCAGGTTTCTCCAGCATTAAAACTGACCAGTGACATTGCTAGCAATTTTTTTTTTCTAAATCACACCAAAAAAATCTATCTTCTCATAGGAAGTAATTTAATACCAGTGTGTACAAAGCTGCTTCTCAAAAGGTATTGTGGTTGTAGAGAGATACATATTGTTTAATGGGTGCCTATCCAGATGTATTTCAGCTGCTGTTTTGCCATAAATCACAACCTCTGATGGCAGGTATCTCTTTAATTTTGGCACTATCTCAGTTACTTCTAACTAAAAATGAAGGGATCTGACGTTACTGAACCACATCATTTGTAATTTAATCATTAAAAAAAAAATGTCTATATCCTGTTGCACAGAGATAGTATTAAAATCTCTGCTTGTTGCAAAACATGTTGTTTGCCAGAAATATATAAATTGCACAGACACACAATGGAAACATGTAAGCAAGAAAATAAGTCTCTGACATGGTTTTTATATTATGGCATATTGGATTTCAGCTGAAAAACCTCAAATTCCTAAAAATATTCATGAATCTTCATACAAGCATGTCCTGGATTTCAAATGTTTCTTTAAGAAAATAGCAGAAAAACAAATTCATCAATTGGATGCATCTGGTAAAGAAAAATAAAATCTTAAAGGTATATTTTTTCTGTGGAAATGTAAAGAGAAGCATCACAGTTACTTTTCAATCATTTAAAGATGTAATGTTTTCCTTTGCAGATTTTAAACCTTAATCTACACAGGAATGTCTGTTAGGTGTATGACCAGTTCCATAGGCTGTTCAGTTATCATTCAGATTTCAGTATAAAAAAAACCAATTTAACTAAGTCATTTTATGTTAGTCTTGTTAAACCACATGTATCCTGTCTGTGTATCCACACATTTTAAGATGTAAAGGTTATTTATAATATTGTAAACAATTATTATGGCAACTAAGAATGACATTATATAGTCATTTGGGATAAGAGAGTTCATTTGTTTATTAGATATAAGCCATGAAAACATACTTTTAAATTTATTTTAAGAATTGGAGTAATTTTAAGGTCAAGTATACACTGTCAACATTACTTTTACAGTGTCATTTTTAAGGCAAATAATTTTCTTAAAATAAGAACTTTGAAATAGAAAATATCTTCTTCAGAGGATTACAGAAGATATTGCTCTCAGTCTGGAATGCCTCTAGGTCTGACCACAAAAGAAATGAAATATTGAATGAACAGAGCTTCTCAGAAACTACAGACTGAATTTTTTACATCCTATATAATCTTCTAAGAACAATCCTAAAATAATTGGAGACCAGACTGCTGGTAAAGTAACCAGTAGAGAACCACATCTAACCTTATCTCATCAATAAGACCCATAGAATGATACATAAAAGCAAGCAGTCTTCTTATGTATTTATTGCAATCCACTTGGCAATGCTGGGTGTAAACAGGTTTAGCAAGGATAGTAATTTTAATTAAAAAAATAATAATTCTTGCAGTCTCTAAAATAATTTCAGAGCCTTTTTTAAAATACATAAGTTCTTCTATCACCCTTAACAGATCAGCATCCCACCATTCTTGAGAGTAGGTCAGTTGGCCAGTACTGTGATAACAGCAACATTTTTTGGATGGCAAAACTGCTGTAATTGCTGTACAACTGAGGTCAAAGAATTAAAAGAGTCTTCTCTACAGGTATGTTTCCCTGAAAAGATAAAAGAAACTTCTGCTACAGAAGTAAAGATTGGATTGGGCTGTGGGTTGAGATGAACGTTGATAACTTTCTCATCCTTTAAAAATTATTCAGTTCATGTCTGAGACTGTGTCTGTTATCAGATCAGTGATTTCTTCTGAACCCCCAGTTCCAGGTAAGTGCAAGAGCAATGCATCAGCTGTGCTCTGAAGTGAGTGCAGAAAACCATCATTCTTTGTCTTCCCTGGTTTCACAGAGAAGACACCAAGGTCTGGGTGCTGGGAGGGAACCCAGGGAACCAAAAACATGAGAACCCATGAGACACTTAATGAATTGCAAGTGTTCCTCTTGCTTCCAGAGAGCATCCGTCCCATCTGTCCCCTGTCCTAGAGCTCATCAGGCTCAGCCTAATGTCAGTTTTGTCTTTGTAAAACACTTCTTTAGAGAAAGCAGCCCATGCTGATTCTACCAGACTTCTTTGAGAAGGTATCAGACAGTTTTGTCCAAACTGAGTAGATAGCAAAAAGTTTCTAAGATCATGAGGGTCACAGAATCACAGAATGTTAGGGGTTGTCATCACAGCTCTGCACATTGTCTGAAGAGCCAGTGTACCTGGGTAGTTTTACACAGGTTTTCATCTCTCCTGGATCCAGTTCAGGTCTTAGGCTCAAATAGATACAATCCCCTGACCGTACTGTTTTTGTGGCACTGGAGTTACTATTTGACAGCACAGTATTGATCCACAGACTGATTTGTCACCCTGAATCTAACAGCAAATGTTTCATAAAAAGCTGAAAAAAAACCCAGAATGAACAGGTGCAGAATAATCCCCCCACATGGGAGAAATATCTACCTAAGCTCCACTAACTGGTAGTTCTCTCATGCCAGACACACCATAGGTATATCCTGTACATTTCTTATCCTGTCTAATTAACAATGAATGTTCTTGTTATCTGTATCAAAGTCTACTCATTTTCAAATCCTGCTAAGCCCTTTGCCTCAATTATCTTCTAGCAATCAGTACTAATAGATAATTACATGTTGCATAAAAAGCATTTTCTTTAAACCATGTTTAAACCTGTTGTTTCTCAATTTCACAGGCCATCCCCTTTCTTTCATACTATGAGACACATAAAAGGAATCACTCATTTTTCATTCTTTCTCTATTTAAATTTCCAATATTTTATCTCTGTCTCTTAGTCCCTCTTATTTATCTCCTCCCTAGCATGAACTATCTCACGCTCCCACAATGCAGACATTTCTGCATAATCCTCATGATTTTAGTGCATTGCCACAAAACTTCAATTCAGGATTTGTTTTGCTTTGCTTTGTTGTTCTTAGATGTGACTACCATAATTTGGCACACTCTCAGTTTACATAACCATATTCTTCTCAATCTTCTTGTCTATCTTAGCATTGTTTAATTCCTATTATTGATGTTATGTTACAAGGAGAGATTTTCATTACAGTTCAGATGATGAAAAAAAAATGTTTTTCCTGTCTGCTGACAGACACTTTTGATTCCAGCAATCCCTAGAAGCTCTGGTTAATCCAGAATAGATAACATTATTTGTCATACATAGCTACAATTATAAAAAAAAAAATATGACAGGCTTTAATAAAAGCACTTTGGATCTCAGGACTTTGTGCTCTTCTATAAGGGTGTAATTTTTCAAGAAAATATTTTTATTTTGGAGTTCAACTTTAATTTAAAATGTTCTGCCTTTCTAGAGAAACATTCAGTAGCAATGTTTCTATGTGTGTTAAGACCACACAAAATTATGATAAAAATAACTCTGTGTCTGTGTATGTGTGTGTGTGTGTGTGTGTGTGAGAGAGAGAGAGAGAAAGAATGAGGGAGGGAGGAAAAATTTCCAGTGCTGTAGAATTGGAGCTCTTCCCCAGGATGGAGAGTGCCAAGGTTCAAAACTCCACATTGAGCACTGAAGACCCTTGATATATGCTTAGATCTCCTGTCTACCAGGAGGTCTCCTGGATTTTCAACAAAAATTTGAAAAGATCAATAAAATTTTCATACAAAATGCAACTCTTGTTTTTTGTCAGTCCTGTTCCTTGGAATCAGCTGTTGTACTGAGAATTTCACAGACATTTTCTTTGCAAAGGCAGTGCTTATTTGGCCTTTTATATTACCTTCATCACAGCATTTTATAATTCTAATTTGGTTCCTGCTCCAATTAATTCACTAACTATTGAAGAACTGGTTTCTCTGGTTTTGATCCCATGAACAGCCCTTATGATATTTTTGGAAGAGAGAGCTGCAGCATTTACTGCCATCACATTATTTGGTACAGAAAATGATTGCACTACATTGCTTCATGCTTCTACCCTTCTTTTCTCATATGCCTCAGAACTGCTATTACAAATCTAGTCACAGAATTGTGTTAAATTTTATTTATGAATGTCAACTATTGTTTGTAAAAAAGTGCACAGACTTCTTCACTACCTTCTGACTTTTCTATTAGAGACACATTTTGATGGATATTTTCAATTCAGGAACCAAAGTGGCAAATGATTTTTTGACTGTTTCTGCTTTGTAGCTGGCTAAATACGGACTAAGAGAAAACTGGAAAGATATGGGACTCTTGGCCGTACAGTTAAAGGGGTCTGCATGGAGAAACAGGCTGTTGCACAGCTGGCAGCAGGGTTGGCATAACTCACTGGGTCTCTGGTGACAAGATAGGGCTCAGCAGCAGGGATGGCAAAAGTCTGCCCCAGACGTGTTTTTCAAGTAGGAAGTGCCCTGAGAGGAAAGGGTGGGAGGAGGGCAAGCAGCTGCTGAAAGCCAAGGAATTACAGATCAACAAGCACGTATGGCTCATACCATCGGTTGTCTGGAGGTGGTCAGATGTAGATGAAAGTGGGTCTCTTATGATTTTAATTTGCTTTTGCTAACAGCCATGTAAACAGTATGTGTAATGGTAACACAAAGCAACTTGGAGAGGGAGTTGTACTATTGTGAAAACCTGAGGTACCCCATGACTTTTCAGATACCTAGGCAGGACTTTAAAATACATCTAGTGTATGGACTAGGTATACTACTAAAGCTCCAAACACCTCAATCAGAAATGTTGAAGAAATTTCCCCAACAAGTTTTTGAAATTTTACTTACATGAGGACAGAAGTTGACATCTATAACCCTACAAGGTGTAAGACACCTCCCTCTTTCCAAGGGTACTGCTACTTGCTGTGAGGTCTCCATGAGTGTGGGCTCAGCAGGTTTCACTTGTACATGGTCCATGTTTGGCATTGCATCATTCAGGTTTTTAACACTTGTGTTAAAAAAGTTGAATTTTTTCTTTCTAGAAGGGAACTTATGAAAACTTAATCCTCACTGGTGCTTGGCTCGCTGGGAGTACTAAAATGAAGACAGTAGAAGATGAGCTTCTGGATGTGCTTTTTATGTGTATAAACAGCAGAAAAATTGTCTACGTGGACTAACAGTCTAATCAGCCATGTTTTGGAGCTGCAGCCTGTAATGTACTTTGATAGAATGTACTTTCTTCTAACTTCTAACCTTTTCAGGTCCAACCATACCTAATTCCCCAGGAACAGTAACTTGTATGTCGCAAATGGCCTCAAATTCTGGATGCTAACCACTGTACACCAGCTGAGTGTGCTCAGTTTCTATATCTATAGTGTTAGTGGACCTTCTCAGGTGAAGACCTACTGTTTGTGCTTTCCTTGGTTTCTAGGCTCAGAAGTATATGTAGCTGAATCTGTCAAGTAGAATCTGTAGTTTTAACTGGTTTTGGTACAGTTTTAAGCAAAGAAAAATTACAGGTGGAAGAAAGATTTTGAGAACAAAACCTTGGAAATGCTGTGACATGAACAAATAAAAGCATCTCATTTGTCCTGTTTAAATGACCAAGTAAAAAAAAAAAGCCAAAACCTTAGAAAAAATGATTTTTTTTGTTAATTTCCAAGGTAATTAAAACAACAATGAAGCAATGGAAAATCAAGAAGAGATGCAGGTATTTATTAAAAATTGGGATGGAAAATACATCATTACTGTTTCAGACATCCAAGATGTGGGAATCTGGGGTTCAATGTCATCCTCTAAATGAAAGTATTTAAACCTTTTCATCTCACTGGAGATAAAATGCTTAAATACTCATTGATACAGAGAGAATAAGCTTCTGTGTGTTTTAGAAGGAGTAGTTTCTAACACCAGGTTCAGTGCATGTTTCAGGGTTCTGTATAGACAGGAAATCTTCAACTGGAGAGATTGAGAACACGATAACCTATTTCAGAGAGTTCAGACATCCTGCTTGTGGGACTGGAGGTCCAGGTGTGAATCCTCTAAAGAAGAGAAAAGAACAAGACCTAGGTATTCTGGGTTATTAGCAAAGGATCATACTCCAGAAAAGGAGTGAAAATCAAACAGATGTAATTAATTTATCTTTTTTTCATATAAATAATTAATTACAAAAATCAGAACTCTATTTTCCTGCTCAGCTATAGTGCCTAATGTTGTGAAGTTTTTTAATTCTTAACTTGTTTAGGCTATGGAGGTTTTTTCCATATTAATTTTTTCCATAAGTTACTCAGAAATGAAGACAAAATGAGCTCTCATGCCAGGCTGAATGTTGCCTAGTTCTACAACGGTTTCCTTAAATACAAGTAATTTATGGAAACACCAGACTTCCACCATCTCAAACCAGCTACCTGGCTTCTCCTGGAATAAAACAAACTCACCATCTGAAGTGTTAGCATTCACCTGTAAACATGCATGATACTTTTGTAAAAGAAAACCCCAATACATCTCTTTGTCACATTGTAAAGGACCCTATAAACTACAATAATAATATCAGGGCTGCCATAAAGTCCCAGGCAGATGAAATCTCACTGTTTATGGATTCTGGGTGATGATTACTAGGGTGGATATTCTCAGGCATGTCTGCTAGTCGTTGCTTGAAGCCACCTGCACTTTTACTCATTCATTGACTAAACACAGCATGAGTCATTAACTTGATATTTACACACATACACACACAGGTACATATGCGCACACATACATACACACATACCCTGCACAGCTGGGCTTCCAATAACTTTTAAGCTATAAACATTAATATTTAATTTACTCTGGCAGCTACCCATGCTATTTCCTTCTAAGTCTTTCATAATATCTCCTAAATACCTCACCCTCACCTTTCTCATCAATGGGAATTGTTCTGCAGGCACACCCACCCTCTGGCACACACGCACGCTCGCACGCGCATACGCAAACACACACACAGAGTAAACTGAAAATGGCAAATATGCCATTCAGGAAGGCTGTCATGGAAATAAATTTCCAAGGCACCGAACAAGTCATTGTATACTACAAAAAAACCAAACCAACAACCAAAAAAAACCAACAAAAAACAACAAAGGGCTGCACTCCTACATCGGCTGCAATGTCCCAGCTCTCTTTGCTCACTAAGACAATCAAACACAAACAAAAAGTGATTAAGTCAGAGAAGAAAGTGAAATAAATTGTGAAATATTTTCCCATTCAACTCTTTAGAGATTTTTTTAAAAATGTGGAAATGCTTTTCTTGAAAAAAAGAACAAACTAAACCAAAACAAAACAGGCACCTGACCAGCTCTGATAAGTGTCAACTGAGGGCTTAGATCAAACATTAAACCTTCAAGTGTCTTGTTTTGCCTAAGGTGGTAATGCATATTCAGCACAGATTAGGAAACACAAGTTCAAAGGTATTTGGGTGCTTAACTCCCATTTTCTCAGGGACTCATATACTTTAAAAAATGTTTTTCTGTTAGAATTAAAAGTCTAAAAATAACTTTAAAACACCATATTTCACCCTGGAGGGTGTCTCCTTGCTAATTTTAGCATATTTTGTTAAATTACTCCAGGATAATCAGTGTTCCTTTCAATAGGACCCATATAGCATATTTGCATGTTCAAGAGTCACGAAGTACACACTACATACACAGAAGATCCAAGGAGAGCAAGAGGTTTAGAGTAAACACAAGGAAAAACTTTTTCACAGTGAGGGTGACAGAGCTCTGGAATGGGCTCCCCAGGAAGGTTGTGGAGTCTCCATCTCTGGAGATATTTAAGACCCGCCTGGATGCATTCCTGGGTGCCTTGTTCTAGGTGATCCTGCTCTGGCAGGGGGGTTGGACTAGGTGATCTTCTAGGTCCCTTCCAATCCCTAACATTCTGTGATTCTGTGAGAAGCAGAACATGAGAATTGGTCCCAGGAGGAAAGAGGTTGTTTTACCCAAAAGTCTCATTGCTTCACTGTGAGATGTGAAACGGCCATGAAAGGCCAGTGCAGGAGTCTGCAACTTCCTCCCCCCTCCAAGGTCTGGATTGACCTCCGGCCTCAGCTCCTATGTAACCTCAAGCATTCAATTTCTTACATGGGTGTCTTCTCCAAACTGCTTATGAGCCATGTGCAGGTGGCCACCTGTGTTCAGAAGCTGAGAGTGAACAACAGAAAGAAAGTTTCCTTTAGTAGGCAGCTCATCATAACTGTCTCCATTTAGTGTCTAGAGAGACTGGCCTTACAAGGTTGTGGTCAGCCTACATGAATAATTCCTTGTATTTTATTAGCTTGTTCTCATTCTTTTTTTAACTGGTAAGTGTATTAAAAGGAAGAAGACAACAGTTGCACAGAGGAAAACTGTGCTGTGCTTAAGCCTTTGTTATTGATGTTGTAGGTTTATACTTGAGCATGAATAATTACTGTTGTTTATTTCTTCCTTGCAAAATACAGAAGACAACCCTTTCCTGTCACACAGGGCTGCAGTGTCACCTAATGAATCCTTGTGCTTTATTTTCAGCTTCAGGTTAAAATGCTGTGCATAATGAACAAAGATAGCTCTTTCAGACTTTTTGTCTGGAATTATAAATGTTCCTATGGACCATTGTTCAAAGAGCACTTAAGGGCTACAGTGGTGAATGAACAGGCTCAGAATGTGTAGATGTGGCTGGAAGGAAACCTTCAGCTTTTCTTCTCTTTTACACACCAAGATATTATTGCTTACATCTTTCTTTAATGGATCACAATAGGTACAGTGTTGTGGACTCCAGTTTCTCCTACTGGGCCTTATTTTCTCTGGTTACCATTCTCACAGCTAGCTGATAGATGGAAGAAACATAATTTCTTCTTAGCCTGTCTAACATCTAGTCTGTGCATCACCATGGATTCACACCATACACCTACTCTCTTTTTCACTTTTTATATTAGGTAACTAGATAACTCTACCCTAAGCATTAGCTCAAGGGATCAGAAAGAATATTGCTTATTTCTAAATAGGATTGAGGAATTTGACAGCCATTAAAAACATCTGTAGTTATTTTTCTGTTCCTTTCCTGATACACAAATTTGTGCTGCCTGTGATTGCCTGGAAGGGTGGAAAGCCTCCATGGCAAACATCCAGTTCACATCTGGTCAGATAAGTTTCAGTGCTTTCACTATGTTGGCCATGACAAGACATGAAGACAGATAGGCAATTTCTGTAATTGCATGTTTCTATGGAACTATTAGCCAGTGAGTAGGATTCCTGCTGCTACAAATATAACAGAGGGAAGAAGTGTGCTGTCAAAATGAGTTAAACACAACTCTGGTTTAATTAGCAAAGTGGGACTTCACTGCAACTATCCAAGTCTTTTCACTGAATATGCACTTTAAGTCGCACAATCTAACATAGGAAAATGCTCCTCACTTGTGCAAATGAACATTCAGGTCCCAGGTGAAAAGAGCAGAAACATGTTACCCCTGCCAGACTGCTCACTGGCAGTATTTTACTCATCCTCACCTGCAACCCACAAGAAGAGCAACAAAAATGCCTTGAGCAGGGAGCTTACTGCTATTGGCCATGCTTAGTCCTAAAACCTAGTCTGCAGAGCCACACAGTCTCCCTAGGGAGACCTTTTGATCAGGATCCCCTCCAGGAGGGCATAGGCATTAGTGGCTGTTGGGAAAAGGTCTAGTTCTGGCATGTAAAAAATGGATTGTGTATGTCCTTGTGCAACCCTCCATTTGCCTTCAGCCTACCACAGTTGTTCCTTGGAAGAAAGACTCTTCCCATCACTGCCTTATGTTTGTTTGTGCTGAACTGAAACTTTGGGTTTTCTTCTTCATAAAGAATAAAATAGTATTAAAGGCATAGTCCATATAACAAATGTTTATATAGGATCTTCCCTGAGACTTGAATTGAGTGTATGTGACTTGGGGGGGGATAAGTTCTCCTCTAATATTTTACTCTGATATACTCTGGTTTTATAACAGACAGGGTGTTGTCCTGCACTATAGCATGTAGTATGTAATTCAAGGAGTAGTAAATGTGCATTTTCCTCCCCTTTTGCATCCATCAGCCTGAATTGCTATTTTTACTCAAAAATGTGTAAGATATATAAAAAGCAGGAAAAAATAGAATATTCATTGATCAAATGATAGGGAGTTCAAGCTAACAAGTAAAAGGATCTAATGGAATAAAACTTTGGTCATGTGAGCAATTCAGATTAAAGTAAAATCAGCCATTCCTTCTTTAGTTCACTACTTCATGGAGAGCAATTAAGAGGCACAGTGTGCAAACATTCCTGAGTATCATCCATCACCTGGCTAATCTACCTGCCAACCTGCCCAGCCATACCTTTCCACTACATGTTTCCTCTTTCTCTCCCTTCCCGCCCTCTCTACCCTAATTAGATCCCTTGTTTAGGGGAGTGGAGAGAGTAGAAAGAGGAAAGGAGTAAAAAAAGTTTAATAAGGTAAGAAATAAAGTGATAGTTTCCCTAACAGAGTGTAGATGTGTTAATTTTCAGGTACGGTTGATGATAACTTTTCACAGCTGTTGTTTTTTTATCACCACCATCACAAAGGTTGATCCCAATGTTTCCACTTGAAGCAATGTCTTCCTAATTTTCTATTTTAGAATATCCTGATGCATTTGAGGGCTCATTTTTCAGATATATACAAGGACAGGAAATGTATTAAATCACTAACAGATGAGGAAAAGAATACCATCAACAGCATTAGAAACCAACTCTGTGTATATTAGACATCAATTTTTGTAAAGTATCTGTCATTGGTTGCTGTCTGGAAAAGAATAATCCATTTTAGTTTGACAACTTTTAAAATCTTTGTTTTCTCTGTGGCATAGTATGTTCACCTTTTGTTCCCCTCACCTTATCCCAGATCAGGTTATCTGAGACAATAAATAGGAAATAGTTAATTTTCAACTATAAGTGCAAAAACACTCTCACACTTGAAGCATGTTGGGTATGATGAGGGGTCTGAAAGGAATCAGAGGAGGTTCAGATGCACAAATGGTTTTGTCAGTAAACTCCCACACCTCAGAGAAGCATCTAGTTATGTAGAATATCCCTTTATAGACATGGTCACTTCCATTTCACAGACATCTGATAACATCCTACATTTCAGCATAGGAAATACCACAAGTAAGTGTTACAAACAATAGGAGAAAGAGAAGGATGACAGG
This sequence comes from Ceyx cyanopectus, assembly GCA_013401355.1. Taxonomy (NCBI): domain Eukaryota; kingdom Metazoa; phylum Chordata; class Aves; order Coraciiformes; family Alcedinidae; genus Ceyx; species Ceyx cyanopectus. The sequence goes on along the minus strand of VYZU01033335.1, from coordinate 21,530 downwards.
AACAATATTTCTAAGTACATGAAAATGCATATAGGTATATAGGTAAACTATAGGAAACCAAACCAAGTGAAACTTAGTTTCTTATTGACTAATTAATACCAAGAATCCACACTGCCATCAGAACCAAGTGTCTTTCCCCTCGATTGTTGTAGAGCCCTGAGAAAGGGCTCAGGGAGGAGCAGGTAGCAGGCAGCTTCATCAGCTATACTGGGAATGTGTTCCTTATGCTGTTCAAAAAGGGAGAAGAAAAACAAGGACGCCGAAGATGACTCTTACCAGTGTAGCACAACTCTGATAACACAAGGGTTTGAAATTGGATTTGCTTTGATTGATCCTATGTCTTTGTCAGTCATCCAGGACTGCCTGCACGCCAGAAACTACTTCTTTGTGGAGTCCCCAGACCTCCTTTGCTGTGGTGCACGTCTGTCTGTACTTCATTCTCACCTTCTTGCAAGGCTCATGGCTATCAAGGGACTCTTCACCCCAGATCCTACTGTTAATAGGGCAACAAGTAAGATTATTTCTCATCTGCCCTTCTGAACTCTGAATTGGCATTTACTCTTCCTCGTTTTGCATAACACCACTCAGGCCTGTTTAATGCCTTCTTTACTTATCCAAATATCTGTCTATCTGGTTTCCTGTCACCTTTTTGTTAGCCCAGAGATTCTTCTAGTCTATAGAGAAATAGGCCTTGATGACTGATTCAGGATTAAGCAGGTCTGATTGTAAATACCTTTTGTCAGGTGTTTCAGGAGATTTTTGGTGATTTATAGTCTGCGTAATCTCAACAGTGATTCATCTTGAAATATTGGAGTATCTTGTTTCCAAAGAAATCCATCAAAAGAGCAAAACAAAACAAAAATCTCATAATCTCATATTGATTACCATCACACAATAAGTGTAAAAAGATATATAAAACTTGAATATTTATACTTAATGGTTGAAGTATATGAAACTCTTAATTTATGCTCCTGCTAATCCCTCAGGTTGTGAGGAACAAAGTTAGATGTGATCACACAGATGAACCTCAGGCAAACTCCTTGTGATGAGTCATTGATGCTTATCCAAGTGGAAGATACAAAGTAGTGAAGAGGAAATGCCAGACACCAAATTGGAAAGCTTTCATTTCATTTTTAATAATTATAATTCTATGTCAAAAACTTGCTTTTAAAATATGTGTTCTAATGTGCAAAAGTTTTGCACATTATCTCCTAAAGAGAGGAAGAAGAACTGATTTAATCCAGTGTAATCCAACAGACCTTTGTCATACTTTGGTGGAATAAAAAAATCCTGACAATTTTTTTCCACTTCGTTCAGTTCCAAAAGTATAATTTAAGGAGAGCAATGAAAAAAGCACATAGATCCAATGCAATAAGTTTACTGCCTTAAATTACTTAAATAACTTCAATCTATAAGTTCAAATCTAGACCTTGTGTTTTTGGACAGAGCAGGAGGCCTCCAGCTGCAGTGGAACACAGTAGGTTCAGAGGAGGCAGCCTACAAGTCATGTCCATATTACTGACCTGTAAATGATTCCAAGTTTCCAGGTCCAGATACTAAGTTTTATACTTGAGTGTGTCAGATACAAAAAAGCATCCCTATACCTGAATTCCTCAGAAGAGGAAGTGGGCATGGAAACTAGACCACAGATACTGTAGGTATTGCACCAATCTACAGTGTCACATCTCAGCTACAAGGCCAGCAGAACAATACAAAAATCTTACCTAGTTTCCCCTTACCCTCTGAAGGCAGAGAACAAAGTGTGAGGTAATGTCTTCATGGACACTGCAGCTTGAAACAATCATTCAGTGTCTTCAGTTTTTAAGACATTTCCATATTTGTCCCTGTCCAGTACTTTGGTTCAGGCACCGGGTGATTTTGGGGTGCACAAGTTAAATTCCCCTTGGAGGAAATTGAAATGAAATTGCTACTTCAGAAGTGCTCCAGAAGTCCATAGAGACAGTGAGTTTCAAGCCAGGGTGTGGGCCACATTGCCAAGTGGTGTTAGGTAAAGTGAGGAGGCAGAGTAAATGGGGAGAAGAACCTCCCTTTACCTCCTGGTCACACTCTTCTTTATGCATCTGTGGATATAATTGGCCTTCTTGGTCACAAGGGGACATCACTGACTTCCAGTTAACTTGTTGCCCACCAGGTCCTTATCCACAGAGCTGCTTTCCAGCAGGTCAATCCCTAACCTGTGGGTTCCTGGTTGGAACTAGATTATCTTTAAGGTCTCTTCCAACCCAAACTACTACTATGATCTGAGGCAAAAGACTAGGCACAGAAGAGATGGATTTTATTTTTTTTTCCTAAAATTTGAGAAGAATGAAGGCGTAATAAGAGATAATTTCATGTGCAAATGGAGAATTATCTTGCTGAGGGGTCCCTTCCCAGCACGTAGAGCCAGCTAGCTCTACTACCCCAACACTTATCGATTCTCCCATCCCCCAAGCAGCTTCAACTAACAGAGACTTCAACAAGCTTCCCTCCCACCACTGTGTCTGCTGCCAGCTCCCTGCAGTACCACATGCAAGCAAACCACCCTCAAGGCCCCCTTCTCCTGTCAGATCTTTGCTGAGCAGCAAAAAACACACCCACCCACCGCTCCTTTCACCTGAGCTGCATGTATATTCTGGCTGCTACATCCCCCAGAGCAGCTTCAGGAAAGACCTGTGAGGGCAGGAGACTCACCTCAATGGAGGGTGGGGGTGGTTTCCTCAGAGTTATTGAGTCAAAGCACATACTGATGCGCAGAAAAAGTCATAGAAGGCAGAGAGATCTAGTGAAGTCTTAGCTAGAGTAACCATGTTTGCTGAATACACAGGGAAAGTATACTGAGTGCTACCTGTGAGCAGCTGAAGCCCCCTTTAGGGCTATAGAAATCCCCTGTAGCTTCTCTTGGAGGAAAAGGAAGACTAGGCAGATCTAAAAGATATTCTGGGATTTATTGTTTTTTCTGGAAGAGATGGGGAAATTTACACATCTGTTTTCCACCAGTGAAGGAACAGATAGTATCCCAAGCATGCATATTAATCTGAGTGTTTTGGATGCAGAGTGCGAGAAATTGTGCACAGTTTTTCTGAAGAAACTGTTCCTCACAGTTTCAGTGCAAAATGCATCCTCCAGCAACCCTGCAGGACACAGCAGCCACACATAATTTGGAGGACACAGGCATCAAGGCTGCTGTGTGACATTACAGTGAGCTGGCCAAATGCATGTGACTTGTGCATGCAGTAAGAAGCTCCCTGCAGTAAGGGAGCATTCCCACCTTTGGCAGTGTGGTTGCAGCACAGAATCATGATCCAGTGATGCATGGACATGCAGCATCTCTAAAGAGCCCTGAATTATCCTTGTTCATCTGGAAAAGATTGTGCCAAAGCACCACCAATTTCAGAGCCAGAGCTACAGAAGACATGAATGTTCTGGGTTCTTTTGGTAAATTCTATCAACACATCTTGGTGTCTTGGGACTGAATAAATGGTGGTAGCCTTTGCTTTTTAGATGATTGTAGCTGCCATGAACTGGGAAGTGGATGAGAAAGAAGAGCCTTGACCTGCTCTCCCAAAGTACACAAAGTTCTGCACTTTGGATTTCAAAGATATCAATTATTTTCCTGTTGTCACCTATTTGCATTATATGTAGGAAGCAGCTGTGGACTATGATCTTAGAGAGCTTCACTGCACCCCATCCATGGTGGATTTCCCTGTCCCACACTGGTTAGCCACAGGCCAGGCTTTGAAGTTTATAAGGTTCCATAGGGCTGTAGCTGCTATTCTGAATGCAAATACCAGCTTGCAGAATGTAATGTCAGGATGGTAAAGGTCCTGGCACCAGCTCACAAGAGATTCTTGGTGATGCTGTGGGAAATTTCATACCCACTGTTGGTCATCCCAGTGATGATGCAGTCCCACTAGTCTCAGTGCCAATCAAGCCTGGGCAAAGCAGTCAGAGGCGACATAGAAGTCTGGGAGTGCAAATGTCAGTTTACTCTGGCTGTCCTGCTGGGGTACCTACTGAAGCCACAGGATTCAGTCCTTGCCTGCAGCACAGTGCAGCAGATGTGAGGAGGGAGGTGGCTGGAGCTGTCTGTGCTACCATGCAGGGACAGCATGAGCAGGAACAGAAGTGATGCTTTCATACGTTTGACCTTGGACAGATAATAGCAGTGTGGAAACTGCTGTGAGCAGTGGCATGAATCTGCATGAGGCAGATGGACATTGTGACAACACTTCCTAGAGGAACCCAAGATTCAGGAAAGAAAGGTCTGAAGCACAGATTTCCTTTAGAAAGCTTTAAAGCACACATGGAAAGGAGGCATTCAACCAGAATAAGTCATATCCCAAGTAAGTTCGAAACTGCCTGTAAAGGATGTAACACAAGTGTCTCAGCACCAACTGTTCCTGTCTACCTATTCAGTCTTATTATTGAAATTAATTTCCTAATGTAGCCACAGCTTGACTCTGTTCCATTAGCACCATGCAGGGAGAAGATCTATTTAAGGTTTCAGGTGTACTTGTACAAGAACAGGTAGGTATAAACTAGCTAATAATGCATTATATCTGGAAATTAGGAGGTTTCTAACATTCATTGCAGTAAGGTACTGGAACAGCTTTCTAGTAGGAGCTGTGGCAACAAGCAATAAGTATTGTTAGCTGGAGCTAAACAGGCAGAGATAGAAGTTGTGATTGACTGTAGCAACATGTTACTAAATAATGTGGCTCAGGAAGACTCCTTCAGGTCCACAGTGTCATGTACACCTGAGGAAGCCCCAGAGTCCACTTTGGAGTCCTCCATCCTGGGCCATGACAATGGAAGCATTAAGGGAAGCAAGTATACCCAATACCCTCCAGCTACCAAGGAGGACAGGCTCCAGGACTTAGACAGCAGAACTAGCACGAGGTTCTGGCAACCTCTGGAAAATGCTTGAGCACCCTAAAGTTGAGGAGACACATGGGTACCATGAAGTGTCACTTCAGCTCTGATGCCCTTCTGCTAGCTTATGGCATTGAGAGACTATGAAGGGTAGAAAAAAGCAGAAGCAGACAGCTCAGTTGTGTCTCTGTCTATAATCAGAATCTCTTAGTAGTTGACAGAAGCACAGTTTGAGGAATGGAGTTTGACGAGTTGTTTGTGAAAGCAATTATGTGGTATAGTTTATTTTTAGTTCCCCCAAATCAGTGGGAAAATCTTCCATTGATTCTAAGAGATTTTAGTGCAATCCCAGCATAAGTATATGCATTGCAAAGGAAAACAAAGAATAAACATCCTCAGGTCTTTGTTTATTATAGTTACCTTTATTTTTCCAAAATGCAATGCCTAATTAAATTTACACAAATGACGCATATGTTTACTGTGCATATTTTTAAGGCAAATAGCTCTCCATTTTCATTTATCTTAATTTCCTGAGGGCTGACAGAAGGAAATATATCCATACTAGGGTAGATTTTCTTAACTTAGCAAGAGAACTAGCATATATATCTGAGACTGTTGCCTTGCTTCATACATTTTCAAGACAATGTTTAGTCTTCTCTCGGCCATGTTATTTAAGATCACAGGACCTCTACCTGGTTTGTTTCAACACAGCTTCTTACAAGAAACATCATAGCTATCTTCACTAAGACATCTATCTATTTTCATTAAATCAGAAACAAAGAAAGACCATTGTATCATCTAATCCAATCTTTTGTATGTGTGTATATAAATTACAGAGATACTGCTTGACAGGAAACCTTCAAGTTATACTTCAGTCTCTTTCCTTTTATCTTCTTTTTTTTTTTGTCAATAGTCCATGCACTGCAGAACTATCTTTGTTCACATGCACATTATTAACATCTTTCTAGTTTAAGCCTTTGGGTCCAATCTTGCAAAACCTTCCTACATAGTTCTTAGTCAGAGCTATCTTATTTTAAAAAGGAGAACATTTTCATTAGCAGGATTGGTCCAAAGATTTTAAATTAGTTCCTTAAGACAGTTTCATGTTAATTAGAGAGGAAAGAGCTCCATCTAGCTGTTTTGGCTCTAAAGGTGGAGGTTGGCATTAATTTGTGCTGTAAAAACACAGAAATATTAACAGAAGGACAGAACATAGCTGGTCCTGACATCTCATACTCTTATTTTGGAAAACAAAAAAATAATAAAATCACCTCTCTCCAGACACTTTATTTGTACTTCATTAATAGTAAAGCAATACCAGGAATAATAAACAAAACCATTTTAAGAAGATATTTGGAGACAAGGGGAATCTTTCCAAACACAAACGCACATAATTTGCTTTCATTTTAAGCCATAATTGTGCCCAGAAGAAAACGTTCCGTGAATTGGAGCAAAACAGTCCACAGCTCATTTTATTTGCTGTCTTTTGTTGCATCACCTATTCAGCACTAATAAATAAACAACTGCACAGTGAATAGTTTTCAAATGATTCAGCAGAAGTTATTAATGATTCATTATTATTTGTATAGTGCCTGAAGGTCTCGGTGGGGAATTGAAACCCCACTGTACAAACAAATAAGGGCAGAGCTGGTCTGTTTGTGTGGAGCTGTGACTGGAGCTCATGCACACAAGCCCGGACTAACTTTAAACTAGCAGGAGTGCTGTTACTGTGTAGCTATGGCAGCACTGCTCTCAGCTTGGGTTATGCAAACCACCTGAAAAGCTGAATAAATAACTGGAAATGTAGCCTGCACTGGACTCTGTGCTGCCTCAGCTATTTGTTGGGCCGTATCCAAGTAGCTACTTCAAAGCATGTTCAGATGCATCTGTACAACTCACAGTGATAGCTCTGACTGCAGCTACACTGACAAGAGAATAATATTCACTCGTCCACAGCTGGAGCAACTGAAGATGTTATGGGTGTCCTCTATTCTGTAGCTGCTTTTCCCTCTGCTGATGGTCACAGAAGAAACCAGGCAGCAATCCATGCAATTTGTTTGCACTTTGGCATCTTAATGTGAATCCACTGCCATCAGCAACTTAAGTGTGAACTGGAACAGTAAAGGTGTGAGCACATGCTCTGCTCACCCTCTTCAGAGCAGTAACCTTGTGCAGGTGGTTAGCAGTAGTGGCATCCAAAGATAGTTCAGTAGCCTGCTCCTGTGCTTCTCTGCTTCTCTGCTCTGTGACCTTCAGTAACAGGACAATGAAGCTGTCAAGCAGAAAAGAAGGCTTTCAAAGCAAAGCATCTGTTGTAGGCAACAGAAAGTGTTGGTCTCAGAACTTGTAAGAAAGGATTTGTGTAAATATTTTAACAAAATTATTTAATAAACTCTATTTTGAGTTTATTAGTGAATAAACTTTACTGAAGAATATGGGTCCAACTGGACTGACAGAAGCAGTCTATCCCTGCATCTTACCAATAGCTGTTGACAAACCTCAAAGAAAATAAATACAGTTGTCATTATCAAAGCGTTCCAGAGCATTAAGCATAACACTCACTTTATCTTTTACCCCGGGTATTTTTACAGACACAAATTGCTGTCATCAATGCAGCTGTTGTATATAGCAAAAAAACCCCAGAATACCTGGAAATAAAAGTGTTGCAGTACTGAGGCATTGGGAACCATGGGCAATAGCACCAGAAGAAGCTCCTAATAGCACAAAAAGGCAGAGATGGCAAGGATTAGTCATCTGCTAACAAGAAACACTTTTAGAGAAAATAGTTTTCTAAGCTTCAGCACAGTAAATTTCATTTCAGATTTGTGAATGAGCTGAAGGACATATGTGGAAGATGGTAAGTGGTTGAGAGATAACATCTGTTTTCTGTGACATTAGGCAAACCTACAGAACTCAGCCACAGAAACTTCATGGGAGGAATTGAACAGTTCAAGTTACTTTGCTTATTTGCCCCTAAAAAAATACAGAAAAACTGATGAAGTCTTCAAATTGTCCCCAGTGAACTCTAAGGGTATTATAGAAAAATTTAGGGTTTGTCATGCAGCCTCTCCCTTCCCTTAAAAAAAAAAAAAAAGAAAAAAAAAAAAAAAAAAAAAAAAAAAAAAAAANAATAGTCCATGCACTGCAGAACTATCTTTGTTCACATGCACATTATTAACATCTTTCTAGTTTAAGCCTTTGGGTCCAATCTTGCAAAACCTTCCTACATAGTTCTTAGTCAGAGCTATCTTATTTTAAAAAGGAGAACATTTTCATTAGCAGGATTGGTCCAAAGATTTTAAATTAGTTCCTTAAGACAGTTTCATGTTAATTAGAGAGGAAAGAGCTCCATCTAGCTGTTTTGGCTCTAAAGGTGGAGGTTGGCATTAATTTGTGCTGTAAAAACACAGAAATATTAACAGAAGGACAGAACATAGCTGGTCCTGACATCTCATACTCTTATTTTGGAAAACAAAAAAATAATAAAATCACCTCTCTCCAGACACTTTATTTGTACTTCATTAATAGTAAAGCAATACCAGGAATAATAAACAAAACCATTTTAAGAAGATATTTGGAGACAAGGGGAATCTTTCCAAACACAAACGCACATAATTTGCTTTCATTTTAAGCCATAATTGTGCCCAGAAGAAAACGTTCCGTGAATTGGAGCAAAACAGTCCACAGCTCATTTTATTTGCTGTCTTTTGTTGCATCACCTATTCAGCACTAATAAATAAACAACTGCACAGTGAATAGTTTTCAAATGATTCAGCAGAAGTTATTAATGATTCATTATTATTTGTATAGTGCCTGAAGGTCTCGGTGGGGAATTGAAACCCCACTGTACAAACAAATAAGGGCAGAGCTGGTCTGTTTGTGTGGAGCTGTGACTGGAGCTCATGCACACAAGCCCGGACTAACTTTAAACTAGCAGGAGTGCTGTTACTGTGTAGCTATGGCAGCACTGCTCTCAGCTTGGGTTATGCAAACCACCTGAAAAGCTGAATAAATAACTGGAAATGTAGCCTGCACTGGACTCTGTGCTGCCTCAGCTATTTGTTGGGCCGTATCCAAGTAGCTACTTCAAAGCATGTTCAGATGCATCTGTACAACTCACAGTGATAGCTCTGACTGCAGCTACACTGACAAGAGAATAATATTCACTCGTCCACAGCTGGAGCAACTGAAGATGTTATGGGTGTCCTCTATTCTGTAGCTGCTTTTCCCTCTGCTGATGGTCACAGAAGAAACCAGGCAGCAATCCATGCAATTTGTTTGCACTTTGGCATCTTAATGTGAATCCACTGCCATCAGCAACTTAAGTGTGAACTGGAACAGTAAAGGTGTGAGCACATGCTCTGCTCACCCTCTTCAGAGCAGTAACCTTGTGCAGGTGGTTAGCAGTAGTGGCATCCAAAGATAGTTCAGTAGCCTGCTCCTGTGCTTCTCTGCTTCTCTGCTCTGTGACCTTCAGTAACAGGACAATGAAGCTGTCAAGCAGAAAAGAAGGCTTTCAAAGCAAAGCATCTGTTGTAGGCAACAGAAAGTGTTGGTCTCAGAACTTGTAAGAAAGGATTTGTGTAAATATTTTAACAAAATTATTTAATAAACTCTATTTTGAGTTTATTAGTGAATAAACTTTACTGAAGAATATGGGTCCAACTGGACTGACAGAAGCAGTCTATCCCTGCATCTTACCAATAGCTGTTGACAAACCTCAAAGAAAATAAATACAGTTGTCATTATCAAAGCGTTCCAGAGCATTAAGCATAACACTCACTTTATCTTTTACCCCGGGTATTTTTACAGACACAAATTGCTGTCATCAATGCAGCTGTTGTATATAGCAAAAAAACCCCAGAATACCTGGAAATAAAAGTGTTGCAGTACTGAGGCATTGGGAACCATGGGCAATAGCACCAGAAGAAGCTCCTAATAGCACAAAAAGGCAGAGATGGCAAGGATTAGNCTAATAAAACAATACCAAAAAAAGAAAGAAAAAAAGAAATTCTCTCCTAAAGCAGATTTCCAACAACACAACTATCATATTCATCATATGAATTATCTGTTTTGCCTTCTCACAACAAATGACAACCTTTCCAGATTGAGAGTGGTTCCAAAAAGAGAGATAATAAAAGGTTATTTAAACCATTAAGAAAAAGGACTTTTAAGGCATTTTATTTTGTCATCCTGTAAGGAAATAGTGTCTTCATTAGACTCTCTGCCCTGGCCACTTCTCCATCCAGTGGAGTTTTGAGTAAGAGAGAATCTGCTTTTGTATAAGATGGCTCATACTAAAATGTCACAGAGCATTACATAAAGTTTTACATTAAAGAGGTTTCTGCTTCTTCCTGAAGCAACTGAAGGATTTAAAATGTACACAGGGATCATACAAATGATCTTACTGTCACTTTGGAAAAGGTTTGAAATTGCTAAGAAGCATTTGGTGGTTTATATGCGAATTCTCCCTTGGTGGTATTCATATGCTTCATGTGGGCCAGAAGAAATGGAATTTAAATCATAAAAGAAACATCCTGGCTTACATGAAGTAGGTTTCCATGGCATCTGGATGCCACAGGGATAAATTATATCCACTTTGGTGATTTCTAATATACATTCAGAACAGTACCAGTGTTATTCTACTTCCCATATATGTCCCGATTAAAGTGGGAACAGTGACTCTATGAAGTATGCTGCTACTGCTCCCCCCCTCTCCAGCCCCAAAAACTGCAGCTGGGAGGAAGCTGCTCATGATACAAAACATGTACAACACAAGTCTTTGCTACTTGTAAATTATATGAAAGTGAAGGGTTATGAAACTATTTCAAAAAAAAAAGGAGCTGGCTTTCCTGAGCTAAACCAGAGTAACTTCTCATTTCCTGAAGTCACTTATTCCTTGGCTGTGTTGCTGAAATGTTTTAGGCAACACTGTGTATCTAGATAGTGGGTTTTACTCTGGTAAATGTCTTTCTAATCTGAGTAGCATATATGCAAAATAATGTCCTTCTTCATGACAGTGCTACTATTTTTTTGAATACATCTTTTGTCATTGATTTCTGAGTTCCACCTTGTCCTGCAATGTTTCCAGATCTGCTCCACAGACAGATGAAACTATTTAAAGAGAAACTGTAGACATACCTATAGAATCATAGATGCATTTTAGTTGGAAAAGACCTTTAATATCAAGTCCAGCCATTCACCCAGCACTGTCACATGACCACTAAACCATGTTTCTCAGAAACGTATCTACAGATTTTTAAAATACCTCCAGGGATGGTGACTCCACCTGGTAGGGCAGACTGTTCCAATTCTCCACAACCCTTTCAGTGAAGAAAGTTTTCCTAATATCCAAACAAAACCTCCCCTGGCACAATTTGAGGCTATTTCCTCTTGTCCTATCACTTGTTACTTGGGAGAACAGACCCACCTCCATCTCACTACTACCTCCTTTCAGGTAGTTGAGAGAGTAATACCATCAAGTTAAATTTAATTTAATTTATGTGAGTAAATCTGTAAAGTTTAAATAACTGAGGCCTTACAGACTGGAACTAGCTTCCATTTTTATAGCTCTTTCTAACATGCAAATTTTATTGATCTTCATTAGTGTTATGCTGTATCTGGCAGGGAATTCAACTTCTAGTCTGAATTAAATGCATCTTTGTGTGTATTTGCCTTTGAAAGCAGGTAATCAGCACAGAGAGATAGAACAACCAAAGTACAATGTCTCTTTCAAAATTTGCAAAGTATCTTTATAAAATGAGTAACTACCAATGCCATAAAGAACAAGAGCAACTTTAAATCTTTACTTCAGGGATGATCAGGGTCATGCTAAATTCTATGAAATTCTAAATCTTGAAGAACTCTTGTAAAAACTTTGACGCTTTGGAATCTATTTTCATCTTCCATTGCATTACTGAGTTTTTATAAGCATACTAACCTTTATAGCCCTCAGCATCATCCAAACTCTTAAAATCAATAAAATCTTCAGATGGGAATATCCCTTTAAGATGATGGTATAGCCATCCCCAAAAAAATGTGTTAGTTTTAAGGTAATCTTTTGGCTTCATGGCAGCAATATAAGGTTCTTAAGTCCAACATG
>VYZU01033332.1:0-126392 GCA_013401355.1 Ceyx cyanopectus | reverse complement strand
AAAACATAAATATAATCCTTGTTCCTTCAGGCTGTGTTTTCTATCTATTCTAAAGAATTGCACATCTCCAAATCCCCATCATCGAGGGAGCTACATATACCTGGTTATTACTTTCAGTAATTCTCACAGTGCCTGGAGTCCCCCTGCAGTGACAATATCCCTTTCTAGTGGGTCTGGAGCTGCTTGCCTGTGAAAACAGAAGCAGATAAGGAACAAAAACTGAGAGCCACTTCCTCTGAAACCCAGGAGACTCAGCCTCAGACGTCCAGATTTCGACACAACTACTGTGGCCCTGCCCCAGAAGGGAGGGCTGCTTTGCTTGGACATAAACACAGATTAGTTTTCACAGATTCACAGATATTAGGGGTTGGAAGGGACCTAGAAGACCATCTAGTCCAACCCTCCTGCCTGAGCAGGTGCACCTAGACCAAGTCACCCAGGAACAGATCCAGGTGGGTCTGGAATGTCTCCAGAGCAGGAGACTCCACAACCTCCCTGGGCAGCCCCTTCCAGAGCAATGTCACCCTCACTGTGAAAAAGTTTTGTGAGGACCTGAGTTTCTGACCCTCACTGAGCAATGGAGACCGAGACATAAAGAGTTTATCAGTGAAAGAAAGAGCATCAGAGCATGGCTATAACCTGAGAGTTACCGTGGGGTGGGTACCACTCATCTGCTGCAGCCCTCAGCAGCTGCAGGAGGGAACTCTGCTTCTTCCCTGCCTAGCACACCCCACCAGGCAGCACACACGCTGCCCTCTCTTCTGTAGGCAATTTGACCAGACTTGACTTTGGATCTGCTCTGTCTTTATCAGTTTCTCAGAGCATGCTCTTTGGCCTCAGAGGATTAAGTTTATATTCCAGCAGAACAACCATGGGCATGAGAGATGGTTGAAGGCTGGCACTGAGGTGTTGATCCTGAAGGGACAGGGTGCTGCAAGGCCTGGCAAGGAAAACCTGGTAACTCTTCATTGAGTTTTCCCTCAATCTCTCCATAGCTGGAGAAAGATTCCCTTATCTGGTCGATGTTTTCTCCATTTTAGATTCATATGCCTTGGCTTGTCCAAGATCTGGAGGCTCACACAGAATCCTAGAATGGTCAGGGTTGGGAGGGACCTCAAAGTTAACCCAGTTCCAACCCCCTGCCATGACAGGGACACCTCCCACTGGAGCAGGTTGCTCAGAGCCCCAGCCAGCCTGGCCTGAGAAACTGCCAAGGATGGGGCTGCCCCCACCTCTCTGGGCACCCTGGGCCAGGCTCTCACCCCTTCCTGGGGAAGAAGAAATTCTTCCTCAGGGCTGCTCTGAACCCACTCAGCTCTAGTTTGGATCCATCCCCTCCAGTCCTGGCACTGCCCCACAGCCTCCAAAGTCCCTCCCCAGCTTTCCTGGAGCCCCTGCAGATCCTGGGAGCCACCAGAAGGTCTCCCTGGAGCTTTGTCCTCTCCAGGCTGAACACCCCCAACTCTCTCAGCCTGTCCTCACAGGAGCTGCTCCAGCCTCTGAGCATCCTCCTGGACCTTCTCTAGGGGCTCCAGCACTGGATGCAGCTCCAGGGGGGTGTCCCCAGAGTGGAGCAGAGGGGGGAGAATCCCCTCCCTCACCTGCTGCCCACGCTGCTCTGGTTGCAGCCCAGGGCATCATTGGCTCTCTGAGGGCTCCTGTTGAGCTGCTCCCCCCCCAGCAACCCTAAGCACTTCTCTCCAGGGCTGCTCTCAGCCAGTCCCTGCCCAGCCTGTGGTGTTTGGCATTGCCTTGACCCAGATGGAATTGCCCTGACCCACATGCCACACAGTTACGGAAAAGATCCTTCTAGGAAAACCCTTTGGTTCCATTAGAGCCAAATAAACTGGTTTTCAAAATACAGAAGTTAAGAAGCATCAGGAAGTGATCCTAAGCATCCACTGTCTCAACTGCCCTGCTGGATCACCCAAGCAGTCCCTAGCAGGGTGCCTGGACTAACCAGCACTCTCCTGAAAAGCTTCCAATTCAGGTGTGGGAGTTTGTGTGGCCAGGAACAAGTTTCAGTAACTAGAACAGTCACAACTTTGTGCTCTGTTATCTATGATATGTCAACCTACCTGCCAAACTGTGTAGCTCCTCTCCAGATAGCTCCAGAGGAAAGAAATTATGACTGAAAGAGAACAAAGAGAAGAAAAAATCCTTTTGCTGTGGTTCCCTTTGTGTCTTGCACCCATGACAAACCACAAGGTTACTGAGGTCAGTGGTCATTTGTTGCCCTGTCTGGAAAGAAATGGTCTGGGAAATTAGACTGCAAACCAGAACCCCTGCTCCTGACCACACTAATCAATCTCTCCCATTAATTATCTAACCTTGGCTATCAACATGAGGAAGCTCCTAATAAGATCCAGAGGGTTTTGTTGGTTTTTTTTTTTGTTTTGTTTTGTTCTAAACCAAGATGATTACTAATGTGCACACAAACAGGTCCAGCTAGCAGATAAACCAGAAAGATTTCTATCCCAAAGCATCCCTCCTGAAGAAAATTCATGGGTCAGTCTTGCATCGGTTTGTTTTCTTATTACAAGCAAGTTGGGGGTGCAAGTGGCAGCTGACCAGACCTGGGAAGAAGTCCTGCTGTCATGGGGTTTTTAAAAGATTCCTAATCCTCAGAAATCCCTTGTCAAAAAACCAAAAATAATGAAGTCTTTAACCGCTATCAACCTTGTCAATGCAAAGCATTCTGTTTTGAGAGTAGAAAATGGGAGAAGGAAGAAAGAAGCTGAAAATGAGCTCTGTACAGAGCTGCCTGCCTGCCTCCATGAACCCTACCTACCATAAAATCTCCTCATATTTATAGCAGGCAGTATTTAATTCATTCAGACCTGTACTGTAACACACTGTTCCACAAGAGGTAAGTAAAAGGATTCACCTTTTCCAGCTCACAATGAATCAATATACCTTTTTATTATTTCTTATGTACCTTTTCTCTACTGAATATTATTATTATTAAAAGGATGGTATTTAGACAGTGAAAATTAAAAATCTAATAGGATGCAGGAACATTGTTTAAAACATTCTCCTTCCGTTCATCTTTAGAGATGGCAAAGAAGTTCAACAAATATTTAGTCAATATTTCATAATTCATTACTCACTATATTGATAATTAATGAAAAATAATAAAAGAAAAGAAATAGTTGTGTCTCCTTCCTTCTTCCTCTTTGATATATGGATGAAATTCAAAGTAGAATTTTTTTGAAACTTTTGAAGTTTGGACTTTATATAATTAAAGTCTGAACCAGCAGAGAGGTCTGTAGAATAAGGTAAGTTTATGCATCTTTGCAGAACAATGGCTTAATAAAGCAGTGCAATATCCCCAAAGAGGAATATTGTGTTAAAGGTTAAATTAATGATTTTTTTTCTTTAAGATCTACAACTCTTGAGCACATCAAGACACTTGGAAAATGAGGGAGTTGTCTGCTTACCAAGAAAGGGAGGATGTCAGATCCAGTGAGGGAATTCTCTCTCAACCCATTTGGAATACTTTTTTTATCCAAGCATTTATTAAGCCTTTATGTAGGAGGTAGAGATTTAATGCATCTGTGTAAGAACATACTGGTAAAATACCTTCAATTTGCATAAGATTAAATGATACTTAAACTATAATAAACAACTAGTTTTGCTTTTACCTACTCCAGTTTCAGTCTCTTACAATGACATAATCCAGCTAGTTCCAAAGTGGGTGCCATCTGTATTTTAGAATTACAGAACCATAGAATGTTTAGGGCTGGAAGGGACCCCCAAAGGGCATCTAGTGCAGCCCCCCTGCAGGGAGCAGGGACACCCTCAACTAGACCAGGCTGCTCAGAGCCTTGGCCAACCTCACCTGGAATAGCTCCAGAGATGGTGCCAACCACCTCCCTGGGGAGCCTATGCCACTGATCCACCACACTCAAGGGAAACAACTTCTTCCTGATGTCCAGTCTAAATCTGCTCTGCTCTCATTTAAACCCATTACCCCTCGTCCTTTCACTGCAGGCCCTTGGAAACAGACCCTCTGCAGCCTTCCTGGAGCCCCTTCAGGCACTGGCAGGTGCTCTAAGGTCTCCTGGAGCCTTCTCTTCTCCAAGCTGAACAACCCCAGCTCCTTCAGCCTGTCCCCACAGCAGAGCTGTTTCAGCCTCTGAGCATCTCTGTGGCCTCCTCTGGCCCTGCTCCATCAGCTCCATGTCTCTCCTGCGCTGCGGGCTCCAGAACTGGCTGCAATACTCCAGGGGAGGAGTGAGCAGAGCAGAGCAGAGGGGCAGAATTGCCTCTCTCCAGCTGCTGCCCACACTTCTCTTGATGCATTGATGCATCTTGATTTTCATTTATTAGTAAATCCCCACGCTGTTAAGATACATCAGAGGACAAAAATCTAAACATAACACTCAGCTCCTTGAATAAATGTGAAGTTCATAGATTCATAGATTCATAAATACTGTAAGAATATGTACACAAGATATTAAAGCTTTCTTATTGCTTATTACTACTACTATCTCACTGCAAAATTTCAACCTTTTCAAGCAGCAGCTCAAGGCTGATGGTGCATCCCATAGTTTACTGAAAGGAATTGTACCCAAATGGAACAAAACTTTATCCCAAGACGACATAACAGCCAGTCTGTGGCAACTAATGGCACTGGCTTCAGCAATCACAGAATCAAAGAATGTTAGGGGTTGGAAGGGACCTAGAAGACCATCTAGTCCAACCCTCCTGCCTGAGCAGGTGCACCTAGACCAAGTCACCCAGGAACAGATCCAGGTGGGTCTGGAATGTCTCCAGAGCAGGAGACTCCACAACCTCCCTGGGCAGCCTGTTCCAGAGCTCTGGCACCCTCATTGAGAAAAAGTTCTTCCTTGTGTTGACCCTAAACCTCTTGTGCTCCAACTGACTCCCATTGCCTCTTGTCCTGTCATTGGATGACACTGAGCAGAGTCTGGCTCCAAGCTCCCTACACTCACCTTTAACATATTGATAGACACTGCTGAGCTCCCCCCTCAGTCTCCTCTTCTCCAGGCTAAAGAGCCCCAGCTCTCTCAGCCTCTCCTCAGCAGGGAGATGCTCCACTCCCTTCAGCATCTTGGTGCCCTGCACTGGACTCTCTCCAGTAAATCTCTGTCTTTTCTGAACTGGGGTGCCCAGCACTGGACACAGTATTCCAGATGGGGCCTCACCAGTGCAGAGTAGAGGGGGAGGAGAACCTCCCTTGACCTGCTGGCCACACTCTTAATGCATCCCAGGATGCCATTGACCTTCTTGGCAAAGAGTGGTCCCCTTCACCTGCTGGGAATCAGAAACATCCTGAGCGAGCCAACCGCCTTGAGGGGCACAGCTCAGATGCTGTCGAATGCAACTGCAAGCCTGACTGGACAGTGTCTTGCTGCTGTTCCTCTCCACAGACCCAAGGGCAGCCCCTCAGAGCTAGTTTCACAGAAGCACCCCCAAGGGCCAGACTTTCAGAGACTGGAGATGTTTCCGAGTGGCCAGCACACAGACGTGGCCTCTCACAAGACTAAAACTGGTTCACAGATTCAAATTGCACTAAGATTCTTTGGTCAGATCAAGAAGAGATGTGTTTTTATGTCAAAAATTCCTGTGTGCCTGAGATCACAAGGCTGTGAGCCTATTTAATCTGCAGTCTTATATAGAAATATATATATATATATATATACATGAAGAACTCATTTCCTAACCTCTTTGTTCCACGCCTCCTCTCTCTTCCTGTATATGGTACAAAGAGTACAAGCAAAATGTGTTAGCACTACCTTCTTTGGGATCATCTGATGTATGTTGAGTGAGGTCTAGAGCAGAGAGAGCCCATATATAGCAAGAGGCACTTTTGCTTTGCATTTCATTGCAGCTCCAGCTCTCAAGTCCCACGTGGTTTAGGCTGGGTAATTTAAGATGCCAGCAGGGAGCAGGTCTGGCTCCCTGTCCAGTGTCTCAATACAGTCCCAAGCTTTCACTTGTGATTTAAGTCACATTTGGTGTACTTCTGAGCTTGTTCTGCAGTCAGAATGTAAATGATATTGAGGTAGATGAGGGTTTGGCAAGAGTTCAAGAAAAGTCTAAGTTGATTTCTTTTGTTCCAAACCCAAAGTAAGAGTGCCTGAGGCAACTCAGCAAGATACAGGCCCTCCCCAGGATGCATGACACCTTTATCACAGTATCCTGATTCATCACAAGTGAAGATTCCCAGGACCTGCTGAGCTCAGAAATCAGTGGGAATCAGGATGAGGGAACTGCTGCTTTGCAGAAGATAAAGTTCAGATCCTCTTGTGCCTCACTGAGCAAGGCAAAGCAATACAGGTGCTAGTAGGGCAGGAGGCAAAGACACAATCACC
This sequence comes from Ceyx cyanopectus, assembly GCA_013401355.1. Lineage (NCBI taxonomy): Eukaryota > Metazoa > Chordata > Aves > Coraciiformes > Alcedinidae > Ceyx > Ceyx cyanopectus. The sequence goes on along the minus strand of VYZU01033332.1, from coordinate 120,051 downwards.
CTCCAAAGGACTGATAAATATCAGAAACCTTCACTGGTACTGGGTGCTGAAGTGCTCAGCTTCACTCATCCTTTAGGGAACTGAAGTACTTGAAGAAATCTGGTCTCAGGGTACCCAGTACCTATTACACATCACAGCATTTCCAGTCTCCTCTGAGAAGTTCACACTAATTATTTTCTTCTCCTGTGCTGGCAGCATTACTGTTGTCCTGCTTCTGTTAAATATCCTTAAACAACAGAAAAGATAAAGCAGTTGTTGGGACTGCACAGGCCTGTAAATGCCTCTCAGCAATTTCACAGTATGTAAAACAGGTATTGGCAAGTGGCAATAACTTTTCTCTGAATAGCTGTTACTCTGGCTTTTTTTTTTTTTTTAATCTGCTATGACTTTAACCAGACTGAGAGAATTGGGGGTGTTCAGCCTGGAGAAGAGAAGGCTCCAGGGAGACCTTCTGGTGGCTCCCAGGATCTGCAGGGGCTCCAGGAAAGCTGGGGAGGGACTTTGGAGGCTGTGGGGCAGTGCCAGGACTGGAGGGGATCGATCCAAACTAGAGCTGGGTGGATTCAGATCAGCCATGAGGAAGAATTTCTTCTTTCCCAGCAGGGGGTGAGGCCCTGGCCCAGGGTGCCCAGAGAGGTGGGGGCAGCCCCATCCTTGGCAGTTTCTCAGGCCAGGCTGGCTGGGGCTCTGAGCAACCTGCTCCAGTGGGAGGTGTCCCTGCCCTTGGCCCGGGTTTGGAACTGGGTGAACTTTAAGGTCCCTTCCAACCCTAATAATTCTATGGTTCTGATTCTATGATACTTTTAAAAGAACAGTTTAATATTTTCAATGCCATGTATAAGAAAAATTTTGGAACAAAATAATATACAATATTCAATATAGATATTTCATTTGATCAAATACAACAAAAATTCATGGTTTGGAGACATACCTAAGTAGTCAGTTCACAAAATGGCAAAAAATGCAGATTCAACAGCAGGCTAAAATCAAATCGAGTTTGAGTTGTCACTTGGGATTAGACATTTTTCTTTGTTCTTTAGCTGTAAGCCAGATCTTTTTTCCTCATCCACGATAACCTTCCACAAATAACTGCAGTGTCAATATGTGCAGTGTGTACATTTCATTACAGCCAGAGAGGGACAACACATCTTAGGAACTGTGCACGTCCTTGTCCTGCAGGGCTGTGTTCATGCACATGACTTTCTGCACTTCTCTACCCATCATGGTCCCAACCTCCCAGCACCAGCCCTCATGCCAGCACCTCATTCCAGCTGGGCTCTTGCCAGCCAGGGCAAAGCATGAGCAGATGTGCCCCAGGAAGCCATGGCTCTGCCTCTACCTGCTGGGCAGACAAGAGAAGGCAAGATTCCTCTCAGAGGGGCTCAGTGACAAGAGGGAAGTCATGGACACAAACTGCAGTGTGACAAATTCTCACCAAATAGGACTAAAAAATATTTCATTGTAAGCTTGGTCAAAGACTGGGTCAGCCAGGCTTGTGGATCCTCCACCCTTGAAGATACTGAAGCCTCAACTAGACACAGCCCTTGGGCAACACAATCTAACTGGACATGATCCGAGCAGGGCTGGTCTGAGTGACACCCTTATTACTCTATAATGCTATAGCCTGGAGACAAACTGCTTCTCAGGAGCTTCAGAATATCACCTGTTTGAGAAAAATGCTCCCAACTTGGATATGATGATGCTTAAATATTAGGTGAAATAGGTATTTTTTAGAAGAAGACCCATCTCTTTTTTAGGCAGCTGCAACCACACATTACACCTGTAATGTAACATACCTGGCACTGATAAAAGAAAATTTCTGCCTTGCCTTGAGGTTAATATACAGTAATCTTTGAGTCTGCATTTTCTGCATTGTTAATACATTCTTCTGTGACTCCCTCTCCTTTTGCTACTTGGGTTTTTAACAAGTGAAGAGGATTTTTAGAAGAAAATACATTTAATCCATTCTTTAAGGAATGACTCATTGAAAAGGGAAGAATAACCTTGTCTAATTATAGCTGCCAGGACTTTTACCTCCTGGTAAGTATGCTAATACTCTTGGACTAATTGCAACTTTGCCCCTCCTCCTTTAAGTTTTCCATTCCAGTCTTCAACTTCTTCTTTACGAAAACATTTTAAGAACTCATTACTCCAAGTCTCTTTACCCAGCACAAATGCCAGGGGCTCTGGGGACTCCAGGGTTCTTCCTCCAGACCATGAAGGATTTTCCCACCTCAAAGCATGTTTGAAATATCAGCACTGTCATAAACACCTTCATCTAAAGAAGCCCAAGGAGAGAGAATGTCTTTCAGCTGGAAGACAGGGAGATTCCTCAGCTCAGCCAGCTGCAGAAAGATACCTGGAGCTGCACATCTGGAGACTTCTGTTTGACTGCACAGCACTAACAATACTTCTGGCACATCACTGCAGCTGATGGGGGTGGAAGAAGCTTGTTATAACCCATGAAATACAGTTCAACTCCCTGCACAAACCTCCCAGACAACCCTAATCTTGCCAAACCAGGACAAGACACACACAACCAGTGCAGCCTTCCCAGAGCCAACACTAAATGCTTGTGAAGAACCAATTCCTGCAATGTTGGAGCTGTACATGCAAGTCCTGCAGTTGTGAAATCCTGGAATTCAGTGGAACCTGAGGATGACTGACAGTCAGTGATCCAGTAGTGTAAGCGCAAGGAGATCCCTTCGTGGCTACCACAGTCCAGCAGATTCAGTGGCTGGAGAGCTTCACTGTGCACAGGAGTTGCTAAACGAGAGAGTACTTGGATGGAAGAGATTTTGCTACAGCTGGCTGAACACAAAACATCATCTTGTACTTCAGTTGACATCCACGGGAGAACATACACAATAGTCATTTACTGGTATGGATTTTCCCAGTCCTGAAAGATTTTTAGGTAGCATGGGGGGGGATTTTTTGTTGCTTGCTTTGTTTGGGGGACTTTTTAGAGCATAGCTAAAGGAAGCTCCTCAGAAAGTGGTCTGAGAGCAACCTCTGGCTTCAACTTGGCAACCCTGCCTCCTTGGCTGGTGGGAAAGCAAATGGTGAGTGAATAGCTCTTCCTTACCCAGCCACCACCTGAGCTAGGCAAAGCAGCAAGGTGAAAAGGAAACCTTTCAGACAGCAAACCATCTGCCATACACTGCTGCATAACATACCAAAAGGGCAGCAACAAATGGTCATCTTCTGATGCAAGCTATCTACTGCTCCTGGTTTGGACTTTGCTAGCCCAGGCTATAAAATCAGGCCCTAGAAACAAAGGATTCAGGATTCAGCAGCCATTGAGAAGCTGAGATGCTCTTTACTTAGAGTTCTTACCCTGGCTGCTTCTGAGACACCCCTCAGAGCTGTAGAGGACATCTGAAAGTCAAGGTTCCAGAGAGTCAGCAGTAACCTCCCATCATTGCCATTTCAGTGTTATTTGCTCCCAGCAGTATCACCCCTAAGAACCCAACAGAAAACCCCACCCTCCTACCATCTGGGTGTCTCATTGCATTCTGAAGCAAACAGTTAATCCCTCATAAAAATCACAGCCAGAGAATTCATTAGTCTATTCCCTCACCACCTACCACTTTTCCCATGGAACAGAGAATATTTGCCATCTTAAGCATTCTAAGGCAGAAAGCAAAAATCTTCTATTAGAGAAGTTCATCACCACAGGCCTTTCCTTCCTTCCTCCCACTCACAACCTTTAAGGGAAACAGAGCTCCCTGGGAGCAGAGGAGACACCTCACATTCAGCAGATGGAGCTCATGCATGTTGCCATACAGAAACTCCTTCTTGCCCGGGTGCCTGTGAACAAAACACCACTTGGCACATACATTTTTGCACCCCAGATTATTTTGACCTGGTTTTTACCTGGGATAAATTAAATTTTTCTAAGTAGTTAAGCATCATTAACGTGTCAGAAGACTACTTCAGAATTTAAGAGATCCAGAATTCAAAGCATGCTAAAATTTTCCAGGAGACAAAATCTGACCTACCTCTAGGTGAGGCCACTAAGCAGCCCCAACCCCCATGGAAAGAACAAGAAGCTGGCAAAGGATATGGCAAAAAAAAAGGAGAACTGGTGCCACACAGCTGAGATTCCCTCCTCTCTGGAACTTGCAATTTAGGATATACAAGATGCAGAACTGTCACCATCGTGGCAACTTGGAAAACAGTCCTGAAGGTGACTTGCTACCTATTATTTAAACTGGATGAATACCTTTATATTTTTAATTGCACTAGGTAAAGAGATTATATGAAGGAGAAAAAAAAAAAATCACTTTTACATTAAAAAATGAGTCCTTTTTCAATTCTGTAGCATATTTCTCACAAGCAGGTGTGCTGCTGCTTGTATCAAAAAGGCAGCTACAAAAACTTAAAATATTGAAGAGAATTAAGCATGTGGTCTTGTTGTTGGGTTTTGTTAGTTTTGGCTTGTTGTTTTTTTTTTTTCCAAGTAAGAATCAAAATCTCTCCTTCGCCAGTAACTCCTCACTTGTGGATTTAATCCTTAAATCCCAACTTGTTCCTGCTTTTAACACAGACCACTATATTTGTGTGAGTATATGAAGATGACTCTCCATCTTCTTTCCAACTACTTTCATATCAAGCAAAACATTTAACACAACTTCCTTTAAAGAAATTTGAGTGAATTTATTGTATAAAATTATGATCAGCATGGTACAGAAAAGTTCATTTTAATGTGCATTTCCCATTAAATTGTACACAAATATTACAAGTATCAAGCAAAATGCAAAAGTCTTAAGAACTACTTCCATACTACAAAAGTGTTCACATAGTGAAGTTACTCTGGTTACAAAATGCCATGGAAATAAAAGCACTTCAAAATACGTGTTTGGGAAACGTTCTCCAATAGTCAACACAACCTGAAGGTAGGTTAAAAACTCAAAGGAAGAGGTGCCCTCTTCAAAACACTACTGTTGATTTGGCAAGATGGAACAAAGTTCAAAGCAGTTCATTTGTTGAAGCACTGTTCTTTCTGAGGAGCAAAGAAACAACTGGAAATCTCATAGTTAAGAAAGGGCTCAATTATACTGTGATGACAAATAACGTCATCAGAAAGTGATCTGGCTCTCTTGTTTTCACACAGGAGCTGTCAGGGGCAGAAATGTGGAAGTGAACACTTCCAGGTATATACAGATGGCCTTCTCAAAAACCAACCAACCAAACACCCCACAGAATAAACTAACCCCAAACCAACCAAAAAATACAACTAACCCCACACCAACCAACCAACCACCCCACAGTATAAACTAGCCCCAAACCAACCAACCGACCACCCACTGAATAAACTAACCCCACCCCAACCAAACACCCCCCAAAAAAACCTGACCCCAAACCAACCAACCGAACACCCACTGAATAAACTAACCCCACACCAACCAACCAACCACCCCACAGTATAAACTAGCCCCAAACCAACCAAGCAAACCCCCCACAGAATAAACTAACCCCCCCAGACTCCATTGTTTCGTTTAACCAGTTCCATTCCTTAGGCCACAAGGCCCAAGAACAGCAGCATGCAAAGGATTCCTGGTTCAAGATGAAAGCTGAGCTTCCACTACCAAGGAACGTGGCAACGTTGAGTTCCAGGAGCACCCCACACCCGCCCAGGGGGGGTTGCAAGAGCTGCTCTGCTTCCCAGCCCCTGGAAACACAGCCTCGTGGGAAGGAGGCACAGCCACACTAGTGGAAAAGAACAACGTTCTGAAGGCTGAATGCACCCTGGAAAAACACAGCTGAAGTACAAAGCCAGCAGCAGGGGATGTTGTTCTTGCATCGGGCAGCTCGAGCACTGGACAGTAGTACCTGTATCTGCATGGAACTCACACCTACAAGACCCTGTGCTCAGGCACCGTTGTTCACCTTTTACACACACACTCCAGTCCCTGGCAGGTCACCTGATGCATCCACACGCAGCACAGCAAGGTGAGCACCAGCCAATCCAGTGCTGCCTTGCAGAAATAAAGCCAGAATTCCTGAGTCTGAGACACTACTGTCCTCCTCCAGCACGTCACCTTCCCAAGGAGGACCCCTAGTTTTCAGATCTTCACTCTGGTGGGATTGAGAATAGATTGCATCTCCTAAAAAATGGAGGACTTTAGACAAGAACATGCCAACCAAAGTGGATTTTTAAAGCTTTCTGAAGGGAGGGGGGATCAATTTACAAAATAAAGGCCACCTTCAGGTACGACTGGTACTGCCAGGAGAGATTTCCAGCTCTTCTTTCTGGAAGCCTTGGTAGGTGCACTCACACAAGTGGAAAAATTCCATCCTTCTAACAATTCCAACTGCTATAAAAGGGAACAGCCCTTTGTCACAGTCACTAAGGTGGTAACATCAACACTTGTGGAGCCTCCTTCAAGCAGTCACTGCATTCTAACTTCTGCATTCTCCCTTTCACTTTGCATATTACACAGTGTAACTTAAAATGTTATTTAAGAGCACTTCAGTCCCACAATGTAGGATTTAAGCTTGTGTGAACACATATGCATCAATCTGCAACATTTTTAATGACTTACAAAAATACATTCAACCAAAACTTTAGAGAAGGTTCTTGTTGTGGTTTGTTTTTTTTCCTTTTTCTTTTTTTTTTAAATCAAAAATGAAGGAAAAGCCAAATGGTCCCATCATTAGCTAAACAATACACTCCACATTCTGGAAGCAATTCCAAAGCAAAAGCACATTCAAGAATAACATACATTGAATTGCATACGTTCTCATTCATCTTTATCAGTAAAAAAAAAATCTACTGCATATAATTATTCAGCCTTATAAATAATGCTAAGCAGAAAAATATTTACCTCTGTGCTACTTTTTTTTTTTTTCCATTTGATAGAAGCATTTCTCAGTTTATAGAAGCAAAGGAAAAAAACCTAAAGTGCAGACTACAGGCCATGACAGGCATAATAAGTGACAAAAGGTGCAGCCAGATTTGCATTTACATCTCAAGTTACTTCACCACCTTTTCTTTTCTTGCAAAGAGTCACCCCGTGTGCAATGAAGAGCTGGTCAGTTGGTCTGTACCACAGTACAACCTGTAACCACTGGTAATTTGTTTTGAAACTAGTGAAGATTGTCCACAGATGATTCTAGGCAATAGCTCAGGTTCACAAAACCTTGATAATACTTTGCAAATCACACAATATTGATACCTCCTCCAGAGAATGCCACTGTCCTTTTGCTGCAGTATGTGGCTGACCCACTGGTGCTTGGCTGACTGTCCTTCACCAATGAGGTCTTCATCTCCATCTCACAGGCTGCAATAGCTGCATTCAGCTCCACCTGAGCTCGGTGAACCACGTAGAACATCAGCCCTATGCTTAAGACAATCTGCAAACAGGACAAGAGTGGTGTGGGCTATGGAAACACTGACGAAGAACACACAGCAACTGCTCTGGACACGAGTTCTTGACACAAAGATTCACAGGGACATCCACTCAGTGCTTTACAGGCAACAGACTAGAAGGGAGAGGAACATTACCAACGAGTGGCTCTGAACCTACACAGGCTAACAAAGAAAGCATCCTGTCAGAACACACACACTGCACAGAACTTAGATACTGATAAGAATTGGAAAGGGATTTTCTTTCCTTTCACTGACATCCACATTTGTGAGAGAGCAATCGCTTCACTTCTAGTCTTGGCAAAACATGTTTCCACAAAGACAAAATGTGGTGTCCAGCTCTGGAGCCCTCAGCACAGCAGGGCCATGGAGATGCTGGAGCAGGGCCAGAGGAGGCCACAGAGATGCTCAGGGGGCTGGAACAGCTCTGCTGTGGGGACAGGCTGAGGGAGCTGGGATTGTCCAGCCTGGAGAAGAGAAGCTCCAGGAGACCTTAGAGCACCTGCCAGTGCCTGAAGGGAGCTGATCCAAAGCCTGGAGAGGGGCTGTTTGCAAGGCCTGCTGTGAAAGGCCAAGGGGCAATGGCTGAAATGAGCAAGGAGTGGATGGAGATGAGAACTAAGGCAGAAGTTCTTTCCCAGCAGAGGGGTGGCCACTGGCACAGGGTGCCCAGGGAGGTGGTGGAGGCCCCATCCCTGGAGACATTCCAGGTGGGGTTGAGGAGGCTCTGAGCACCCTGCTCTAGGTGCAGATGTCCCTGCTCTCAGCAGGGGTTGGGCTGGGTGAGCTCTGGAGCTCCCTTCCACCCAGACACTGCTGGGATTTCTATGGTGTGTTTCATGTTTTCCACGTATCCAGTGAGTAACAGGTTGAAACTGTACTGAGTGTCTGCAACTTGCAAAGCAACAAAGACAGGGGATGATGCAAAGTAAAGGAAATAAAACTTGTTGTTCTTGCCCCTGTGATGTGGAAGACAGCAGAGAGCAGCAGCATCACTGTGCTTCTCAGTTTCAGCACTAAGCAGGACACAATAGAAGTTTCTGAGTGACTTAACAGGAGAAAAAACTCAGGTTTCTGGAGGATGGCTTGGGGAGGGGACAGATGTTGGTGGCATGGGGCTTGTTATTTGTTTTTTAGGGGGAAATAATTGTCCATAACTAAGAGATTAGTTCAGGGCTTTACTTGTAAATTTTATTGCCAAGTTTTTTCAACTTTCACCACAAAATAAAAATATTTAAAAAAATCAGGACTAAACTTGGACAATTTTTTTTTCCTGAGCAATTACTCCTTCAAAGCCACTGGCATGCAAAGCACTCCCCAGAGGGGTCTTCAGTTTCAATAAAACACCAGTTACAGTTCTAGTTGAGAAGCTACTTTAAAAACGAAATCTTCAAATAAAAACCAAGGTCTTTCATAGGGACAGTCCCTTTTGAAAGAAGTTAATTCTTCTGCTTTACAAAAATGTTTTGAGACTAACTGGAATCCGCAACTTCCTTTAAAAACAAAACAACAAAAGAAACAAAAAAACAAAAACAAAAAACAACTACCAAAGGTTATAAAGTTTACATCAGAACATCAAGTTTTGAGTCAAATGATCAAACATCATTAATTGGTAAGGCTCTGTTTGCTTTAAGGATAAGGGTTATCACTTAAAAAAATCTGTTAGCATGACATGAAAGATGCTAGAATATGGCTAAGATGACTGACAAGCGTGATTACAGGATAATTGTGGTTGGAAGGATCCCTGGTGGTCTCCAGCCCAACCTGCTGCTCAAGGCAGGGCTGACTGCCAGATCAGACTAGGTTGCTCAGGAATGTTATCCAGTCAGATCTTGAAATCTCCATCCCTCTGGACAAGCTGCTCCACTGTTTGACTATGCTTAGTTATTTTTCCTCAGTTCAAAAACTGGCCAATGGAAGAGTCAGGAAGAGACTATGGACACCAAGTCCTGAATGTACAGGAAAGATCCTATTCTAAAAGCTCACTCAAATTCTTACATTTGACTGGGTTTAGAAATATTTACATCAGGAGCCTAGTCCCCTAGAAGAGTATTTATAAAATATACACACAGACAACCATGACACGTGAAGCATTTTTCGATCAATTCATTAAATCAAAGCTCTATTAAAGCCCAGGCAGGCAATAGACCAGGTGACTCAAAAGAAAGTGGGAGAATGTTAAGTAATTTTTCCTTTGAGAGGCTCCCTCTGACTTAGGTCCCAAGAACTGGCTCTCAAGGAGGTGAGCAAACATTCTTCAAACACTCAGCCACTCCAAAATAAAAAGGAAAGACCACTAAAAACTATTACACCAGAACACTTCATGACTGAAATAAATGGTTATTTGATCAGCTTTCATTTTCTCTTCCATCTATTGAGGTTATTTACCCCACATTTACAAATGTGTATTTAACACTCATACACCTGTTCTACGAAGACTATTAATTTCCAGTCTAGAACGTTAACTTTAAGTTAAGGGAGGGAAACTCACCCACTGTCTCCAGAAGCAAAATCTAGATAAGCAACAAGGGAGGTGCCCAGGGAGGTGGTGGAGGCCCCATCCCTGGAAACATCCCAGGCGGGGTTCAGGAGGCTCTGGGCACCCTGCTCTAGGTGCGATGTCCCTGCTCTCAGCAGGGGTTGGGTTGGGCTGGATGAGCCCTGCAGCTCCCTTCAACCCAGACAGTGCTGGGATTCTATGATGATAATTTCCAGGAATAACTGCTTGCTAAGCAGAGACTGGACTCTGCTGTTCCCAAGGTCTTGGGAGTGCAAGGATTTCACCTTACCTGGAAGCTGAAGATGAAATATCCACTGACACTCTGTTCTGCAATCACATCCTCCATGGTGCGCAAGGTGGTGCCCAGGTAGGAGTTCAGGAGCTGGGTAGGAAGCAGCCCGACTGAGGAAGCCATCAGGTAGTTGGGTAGGGACAAATCTGTCATCTGAGTCAAAGAAAGCATTCAGAGATGAGCACAGCTCCCCAAGCAGACTGACAGTCCCACAAGCACCCATGCAAACGAAAAGGGAAATCATTTCTTACACTCCTACCCTGACACTTCCCACTGTGTGTGAACAGGTAACACCAGCAACTATCTGTGGCTAGTTTGCCTTTGGCCTTTTGAAGATTACTAGGTTTTACCTGGGGAGTGTGGCTGGAAAGGTGCCTGATGGAAAAGGACCTGGGGGTTCTAATTGCCAAGAGGCTGAAGATGTGTGCCCAGATCAGCAGCAGGAACTGGAGGGGATTGACCCCCTGCACTGGGCAGGCCACAGCTGGGGGGTTGTGTCCAGTGCTGGGCACCTCAGCCCAGAGAGATCTGGAGGGGCTGGAGCCAGTGCAGAGGAGGCAACAGAGCTTGGGAAGGGCCTGGAGAATCAATCTGATGAGGAGATGGAAGGAGCTGGGGGTGTTTAGTGGGAGGAAGAGGAGGCTGAGGGGAGCCTTCATCACTCTCTACAGCCCCTGCCAGGCCATTGCAGAGAGGCTGGTGCTGGGCTCTGCTCACAGGGCACCAGTGACAGACCCAGAGGGGATGAATTCAGCTGCTCCAGGGGAGGGGCAGACTGGGCAGGAGGGGAAAATTTTTCCCTGCAAGAGCAGCCAGAGGCTGGCACAGGCTGCCCAGGGAGGGGGTTGAGTCCCCAGCCCTGGGGGTGTTTCAGGGTGGTTTGGATGTGGGTTTGAGGGCCATGGTTTGGGGGTGAACTTTGCAGAGTAGGATTAATGGTTGGACTGGATGATCCCAAAGGGCTTTTCCAACCTGAATGATTCTAATATTTATTATTTCATTTAATCTGACACTACACAGCACCTCTGTACAGCAGTCATTCACTAACACTGCAGTTACCCTGCTGGCTGAAGATGTCTGTGTCTTGCTGGTGAACAAAGCTGCACTATATAATATATATAATATAAACATAAGAATTTGCTTGCAGGAAGAAATTCTCAAATGTGGTGTAAAGCAAAAAAACATTTGCTTTGTGCTTTATACATACGGCAACTGATAAAAGAGGCAACTGTTCAAAATGTCACTGTATTAAACACGATCTAGGTAAACAGAATGGCAGACACAATTTGCCTCTGGCAAGAGAAGTTATTCACTCATTAAGACACACAGATCTGTCACTCACCTCTAGCAGTGATCTCTACCTACATGGTAGCTTTTGTTTTCTCTGGGGGGAAAAAGGGAATAAAAAAACCCAGAAAAATCCCCAGTACTACTACTGCTTGCAAGGTATTATTCTCTCTTTGCAGTGGAATTTCTCTTCTGAGTTAGGATGTGACAGTTGATGTGGGAACAAAGCGTATCAGTGACACTAGAAGTATTAAATGGAGAAGCTGAAATGGCAAAATATATTTATGGAAGATAAATGAAAGCAGAATGAAACTATGGGTTAAAAATGAGTATGCAAAGGACAATTTTGAAAGGAGCCAGACAATTCAGATGATCACAGAGTCCCAAAACTCTAATTAATTGGAGACTGGGAGCCTACGTAGAAATGATTGACCCTGACAGTTTTGTACCCTGTTGAAGGTAAGACAGTAGTAGCAGAGTTACTAATTTCAGCATCTTATTCTTCAAATGCACTTTGGTTACTATGAAAGTCACAGTGCTGAATTCTCAGAGCTTTAAGCACCATCAGTGGGAAGATTTGGGGAGGAGGGGCAGGCAATGGAGGAGGAGAATGCTACGAAGGGTAAGGAGCAGGAATAATTCACCAGAGAAGATTCCATGAGCCCATTCTGAACTTCACACTACAAATCACACTTCCCAGAGACTGAGATACAGAAGCAACAGAAAGAACCCATTTCCCTCTGGATACAAGAGTCATTTAGATCTGGAGTGAAAAGCACTATTCAATTATCTCAGAACTTTGTATCTGACTGATGCTTTGAAAAGACTTATTTTTGAATGTTTGAAAGATGATGGTAATCTGGGCCACGTAGTAAGAATGCACAATTCAAACTTCCCATGCTGCTGAGGGAAGAAGGAACTGCTATTAAAAGCCTCTGAAAAACCAAGGCTGAGGCAAGATTTGCTAAGTAAGACACTGCCACTAAATCAAACAATTAATTAATGGCCCTGGTCAAGTTAGATAAAGGTTGGACTGGATGGTCTTTTCCAACCATGATTCTGTGAAGATGTTTACATCTAGCTGGTGAGAACCTAAGAAATTTGTGCTCGTTTTCTTCTTCTGCTATTCCAGATGAAGTGCTAATCAAATGCCAGGAGGCTCCTCCTTCCTTCTGCAAGATCCCCTGCAATTCAATCTCCCCAAACCCTCAGCAGATGGTAAAGCCACTGAACAAGTGTTTGCAGAAACCCATTAATCCCAGCCCTGCAGATGACATCAAGGTTATACCTTCTCCTGGACCTCACGTTTCAATACCCCCTTCCTTCCCTTCTTTCCTTCTCATTTAAGTACTCTCAGTAAATCAGATTTCAAAGAAATGACAGCTCAGCCCATGTAGGTAGAATTTCGTATTCTATATGTAGCTGAAACTTGCCTCACAGTGAAAAACTGCCTTGAATTCCCAGATTTCCATGCAGCATTTTTATTTTCTGGTAACCTAGTAGCTCATATGAAATATTCTTGATGCTTTAATTGACTACGCTGCCAAGTAATAACTCCAGAGTAATAAATGCAACTCAAACTGATTTTAGTAGGCAACATGCAAGTTACTTGGCATACTCAACGATCTGGTTTCATCTCATTTCTTCTCTATTATTTTAACACTGAAACCTTTCACTGGGAAGAAAGTCATCTAGCTTGCAGTACTGAGAGAATACAAGCCACTGATTTACAGTATCAGTTTAATATTGCAGCACTGGCCTGAACACTGCTCAATAGTGCTTTCAACAGAGCAGCTATGCCAGGAAGGGAATCATTTTAATTTGGTAATTCTTCAGGCAGTTTTTCAGCTCCAATCCTGCTCTACAACATCTGCTGACTGCTTCAAGTGACAAACACACGCTGTGAACAACCAAAGCACAACAGCTCTCCCCACTTTAGGGGCTGTGCTCCCAGAAACACAGGTCTCATTCCTAACAGGGAAACTGTTACAGCACCTGCTAAAAGGAAATTCCACAACATTTGTCAGCAGAGACTGCAGCTCCTGAGACAAACGTGCCAGCACACGCAGTTTTATAGACAGCGATTTTAAATGCTTATTGTGGGTGTTACCCCTGAAAACTGAGTGGTCCCATTTGTTCTTAGAGAAGAAACCCGCTGTTCAGTGCCCCACTTGTTTCAACCCGATGATCCTGTCAAAACCAAGCCAGAACTTCAGGAGGGCAGTTCAGGCCTGCATGCTGCAAGAAGGTAACAGACCCAAGCATTTGTTTACAGGGTCTCTTACACTACAGGACACAGGAGTCACTGTTAAACCTTTAAGATGTCACCATCTGCTTTGTTTTGATTTCACCGAGTTAGCAGCCAGAACTGAGGCACAACACCTAGCCAGGAGCAGCTCCTTCAGCCAAAGCACTGTGAGAGCTGGTGGTCTGAAACTGCCATCGGATGCACTTCAAAAGCAGTACCCTCCACATTCTTCTTTTCTTTCTCATTTAAGAAGATCGAAGAGAACAGCATAGAAACTGTAAATAATGATTCTTAAAGAATTCACCTAAAAGCAGGAAGAACAGCAAGTCCATCCTTTCCCAAACTCAAGTTTAAATCCACTTTCAGTGTCCCAAGTCCTTTTCAGCTCCAAGCATGCATCTTCAAGCTCTGTACAGAAAGTGTGCACAGACTTCACGCTCTCTGTGGATTTGCTAGATATAAACTACACACATCAGCCCCTCAGCAAGAACTGTAACCTGCCTTTTTCTTTCCAATATGGTTACTTATCTTCAGCAGTCGAGGGAGATCTGGCAAGACTACTTAAAAATACAACTTTTCCTCCCACTCGGATCACTTTAAAAACACAAGGACTTTCAAACTGTCGAGTTGGTCTAGGTGATCCTGCTCTGGCGGGGGGGGGGGGTTGGACTAGATGATCTTCTAGGCCCCTTCCAACCCCTAATATCTGTGAATCTATGAGTTATTCCCAGACTGCAACACATCTCTTCGCTACTACTAACACCAGAACACAACCTGGAAGCCCCGGAGAGCAACTCTGAGGCGCTGCCACCGGACACGGCACCCGGGGAACCCGCCACGGCAGTGCCACTGTGGTGGGTTGGGAACTCACCGCGAACACGGCGTTCTGCAGCCCGAAGGGGATGGGTGTCAGCCTCGCCAGAGCCACCACCTTGAGCCCGCTGCCGCCCTCCACCACGCGGACCACGGCGCTCAGCGTCTCGCTGCCCTGGATCCTGGCCCGTGCCCAGCGGGCCAGCAGCCGCTTGCAGGCCACGTGGGCGACGAAGGTGCCGATGAGGACGCCGAGCACCATCAGCCCCATGCCCAGCACGAAGCCGTAGAGGTAGCCGGCGGCCACGTTGAGCAGGATGTAGCCCCAGCCGCAGGGGAAGGAGACGACGATGAAGCCCACAGTGAAGAGCAGCACACCGCTCAGGCTGTCCAGGCTCTCCGCCCAGAGCAGCAGGTCCCGCAGGTACTGGCGCACCAGGGCCAGCGAGGCGAAGCACAGGGCGGCCAGGACGCACACGCTGAGGCAGCTCTTACACCAGCAGGTGCCCAGGAGGCAGCAGGAGCAGCGCCACCCCCGGGCCTCGGCCAGCCCGGGCCCGCCGCCGCCGCCCGTCTCAGGCAGCTGGCAGAGCAGCAGCTCCGCCGGCGCCAGCCCGCCCGGCTCCCCGTAGGGCCCCAGCAACAGCCCGCCGGCCCCCGCCGCCTCCGCCGGGACGAAACCGACGGCGTCCCCGCCGCCTCCCGCCGACGTCCCAGCGGCTCGGGACAGCCAGCGGCCCAGGTCCTGTCGTGCCCCCTGCTTCACGGCCCGGGAGAGGAGCTGCAGCGCCGCGGCCCCCGCGCCCCACATCCCCCCGGCTCTAGAGCCGCCGAGCCGCCCGGCCCCGTCTCCGCAACGCGGCCTGCGGCCAGGGGCGGCCGCTCTCTCATTCCCTGGCCATCGCCCAGCTGCCGGCGGCGGAGCTCAGCCCAGGACCGGGAGGGGGAAGCGGCAGCCGGGCCGGGCGGGGAAGGGGGCCGCGCTCTGTCGCCGCGCTGGCCCGGCGGGCGGAGGGGCCGCGGCGGCCTCCGCGCTCTCTCTCCCTTGGGTCGCGCCTCGCCTCGCCGCGCCGCCGGGGCTGCGGCGTTAGACGGCGGAGGCGCCGCGTTCTCCGTCCCGGCTGAGGCAACGGCGGCGCTGGCGGAGCGCGAGTCCCGGGGGGCGGCAGCGGCGGCAGCAACCGCGGCAGCGGGGCTCCATCTCTCGGCGCGCTGGGCTCTCCCTCGGCTCCGGGAAGCGCCTTCTCGGAGCGGCGGTGCCGATGTGGCAGCCCCGGCGCTGCTCGCAGCGGATGAGACGGTTCGGCTCCGGCGGCGGTAGCTGCGGCAGCGCCCCGGCAGCGCCCCGGCCCCGCCCCCGCTCCGCCCTGCTCCCGCTCCGCCCCGCCGGCCGGGGTGTGCCGAAGGAGGAGCCACGGTCCTCCCTCCTCGTCCTCGCCCGCGCCTCGGGCTACGTCTCCTCGGCGGCCCTGGCCGGCTGCCGGTGCTGCCTGGTCGCCTCGCAGCCGTGCAGGTCGCCGTTGCTTTGGCGTTTGCTAACCGCCGAGCTCCGTAGCGCGGAACGGGGTTTTGTTTTCCTTACGCCGCTTGCATGTACAACGCGCTCCGGTGGAGTTACAGTCTTCTGCTGGGAAATGTGCGAGTTGATATAAAACGAGAATGTGTGTGGGCGTTGTGAAGGTTAAAGAGTGAGCGGAAAAAAACCCCCGACCCTAGTCTCAATGTGCCTTGAAGAATGTACCACGGATATGTGAACTTGCAAAATATACCGTTAGAAACAATAGAGAATCATAGCAATGTCTGGGAGGGAAGGGACCTCCAGAGCTCATCCAGTTCAACCCCTGCTGAGAGCAGGGACATCTCTAGAGCAGGGTGCTCAGAGCCTCCTCAACCCCACCTGGAATGTCTCCAGGGATGGGGCCTCCACCACCTCCCTGGGCACCCTGTGCCAGTGGCCACCACTCTGCTGGGAAAGAACTTCTGCCTTAGTTCTCATCTCCATCCACTCCTTGCTCATTTAAAACCATATTTTCTAACATAACCTGGGCAATGCAACAAACCAGCCTAAGAAAATGATAGATGACCACGGTAGAATAGAACAACCCTGGGAGACTTTAATGGGAAAAGTTGTAGATAAATATCTCCAGCATCATCTGCTTTCCCACTGTTACCTGCTCCTGACTGCAAGCATTGGGTTTTGTGTGTGCTCTTACGATGCAGACACAGGCAGGACATACCTCCAGAATGATGGGCATGCTTGTATATTCTGTAAGGCATTTCAGCAGACTGGGGAGGGCCAGAAATTCAGTAGAAAATCAAGAAGACTAAGTACTGAATCAGCTTTGGGTTCAGCTTGTGTATATTTTTGTTTAGTACAGTTGCTTTCACAGAATGTGGAAAAACTTGAGTGGAAATGTCTAATGGAGTTACAGGCTTTATGCTGTCCCTGGATTTCTGCTTTTGAAGTGAATAACCTTGTGCTCAGAGTTGGAACGAATCTCCTGCTGCCACCCCTGAAAATGACAGGGTTCTGTATTTATAGTCACAGAAAACATACTTGAAAAGGAACCACGAAAGGGTATGAATGGTTCATCTAAGTGGACAAAAATATTTTAACTGGTTAGTGGAGATGCTTCTCCAGTCCCTAGGGATATGCAGGCTGAAACTCCTTCACCTCATCCATCACCTGGCCCCCCTAAAATAGCTAATCCTGGCACTGCACAGATCCTTGGAGGAAAAGCTCAGGAAGGAAAGACAGCACAGAGTCGTATTTTGAGCATGGTCATGGAGCAGGAGCTGAAGTATGGTTGGATCAAGAGGCCACAGGAATTCCCCTGGAGCCTCTGGAGCGGATACAGCTGCAGAGAGGAGAGGCAGCATCGGCGGCGCCTTCGAGTCTCCCAGCGTGCACTCACTGCCTGAGGGGAAAATCCAGCACCACACACCTTTGACAGTGTGCCAGACTGCAACAAAACTGGGCACCTCACTTTCAGATGACTGACTCATAAGGTATTCCCATACTGCGAGTGATGCAGCTGAAATGCTCTGGTGGTGTAAGCAAGGCAAGAGCTGTAAAGAAAAGCAGCTGTCTTTTCACAGCCAATCAGTACACAGAAATACAGACAAGCTCTGGAGCACATTTCCCCTGGACAAACACTTTGTGCTCCAAAAGACAGGGATTTGTTTGTTTGTTTTCCAGGTTGGTTAGTTGATTTAGTGAATAATTTCCCACAAATGTTGTCTAACCTGTTCTTTAAAAAACACTGCTTAGCCTCAGAAACTGAAGGAATTGGAATAAAAATTACAGGCTTAGCACATACGGGTTTAAATTATTACAGTGCATCATCTAAAACTGCTCCTGTACTTCCTCTGGCTGTGAGTTGCTTAGTTTCTTGTTAAAGTCTATCTCTTGAGCTGATTTCTTACCTGCCTTTATATTTAATTTTGGCATTTGCCAGTAAATCAGTGTAAAACCTGAGAGGCAGAGGACTGCTCTGCTCTGTACTGCTCTCTATAGCAAGATGCTCTCTCTCATGATGGTGCTGCAGACTGTAGTGGATACTGAAGAACTTTTTGATATGCAGATGTTTTTTTCAGGCCCATGTTGTAGGTCAAACAACATGGTTCCTTCATCTGGCACAAGCAACTGATAAGTGCTATGCTGCACTTTGAAACTGCTTCTCCTGTCTGTATTTCAAGGAGCATCAGGATGCAAACATACCCAACTAAGGGTGTGATCCAGCTAACTGAAATGAAAGACACCCCTCATTTAGGCCCATGCCTTGGGCCTAATGTACCTAAGCTCAGGCCTTGTACCATTAAGGTACACCCTGAATAGGGGTCCTGAAGCTGGAGAGGATTAATCCATGGATCACATTAATCACATTAATCCATGAATCAGGAGCCAAACTGATTCTCAGTTGTGAGCTCCTGAAAACTTGCCATAGTTATTTCTGAACTGGCCTTTGGAAGGGAGAAGCAGGAATGCTTTGAGGTGATATTAAGGACTGTAATTCAGTCCCACCTCTAAATGTCTGTGCTGCTCAGTTCTGTCAGCATTCCTATGAAGTTTCTCTGGTGCAACACTGAGCAATTTACATCAGGAGTAACTATTCCTTGGCCTTCATCTTATCCACAGTGTCCTTTGTTGTGCGTTGCTTGGCATCTACGAGGAAGATGTATGAACTTTGCCCACACAGGGAATCATAGTCATAGCATGGCCTAGGTTGGGAGGGACCTTAGAGGTCATCTAATCCAACCTCCCTATCATGGGCAGGGACGCCTCTCAACTAGACCAGACTACTCAAGGCTCTGTCCAACCTGGTCTTGAACACCTCCAGGGAGGGGGCAGCCACATCTCTGGGCAATTTATTCCAAAGTCTTGCCACCCTCATACTGAAGAATTTCTTCCTAAAATCTAATCTAAATCTATTCTCCTTCAACTTGAACCCATTTCCCCTTGTCTTACCAGTCAAAGCTCTTGTAAAAAGTCCCTCCCCAGCCTTCCTGTAGGTTCCCTTCAGGTATTAGAAGGCAGCTATTAGGTGCCCCCGAAGTCTTCTCTTTTCAAGACTGAACAATCCCAGCTCCTACAGCCTATCCACGTAGCAAAGGTGCTCTAGCCCCTGGATCATCCTTGTCACCCTCCTCTGAACGTGCTCCAACAGATCTATGTCCCTCTTATGGTGGGGACACCAGAACTGGGTGCAACATTGGAGGTGTGTGGGTGTTAAAATGCTGCAGCAGTCAAATTCCTGCGGGAAAGTGAAGATTCTCACCAAGCGGTGACCTTGCTGGCATTTGTTTGTAAAACAGTGAAAAGATGTTTTGACTACGGGTGCTGTGGCACCTCACCCAATCACCCCAGGGAGTGGCTGATTTCTTGTCCAATTACCGTGAAGTTAAAAGGACATAAAAAGAGCTGTAAATTAATAAATAAAGGGATCATAGAACCTTGGGGGAAGGAAATTGTCTCTGCTTCTCTCTTTTTCCTCCTTACTGGCAGATAAACGACAGGGTCTCACAAGAGCAAAGGAGAGAATCACCTCTCTTGACCTGCTGGCTACACTTCTCTGGATCCATCCCAGGATGTGGTTGGCCTTCTGGGCTACTCTCAACCCACTTTGTGCCCAGTCTGTATTTGTGCCTAGGATTGGCCCAACCCAGGAGAAGCACCTTGCATTTTGATTTGTTGAAGCTCGTGCAGTTTACACTGGCCCAATTTCTCAAGCCTATCAAGGTTCTCTGGATGGCATCTCTTCCCTCAAGTGAGTCCGCAGCATCACACAGCTTGGTGTCATCAGCAAACTTACTGAGGGTGCCCTCAATGCTGTTGTCCATGTCGCTGACAAAGATGTTGAACAGCACTGGACCCAGAACAGAGCCCTGAGGAACACCACTTGTCACTGGCCTCCATGTGGACATGGAACCATTGACCACAACTCTTTGAGTGCGACCATCCAGCCAGTTCTTTATCCACTGAATACATCTTTTGCTGTTTCAGAGGATGGAATGCAAAGATTTGGAGGGAGGTGTTAGCAAAGGGCAAGGAATGACCCCAGGAATTACTCTGTTCTGCAGGCCATAGCCTGGGCACCACTGACTGGAGTCATGATATTTTAAATGCACGAGCGTTCACAGTTTTGTCAAAGCAAATGGAGAAGTTTGCTGAAGAAAAACATGCTTCCTAGGAGATTGATGAAATTTTCAGGGAAAGGTGGCAATACTGAAATTGTCACATCAGGAATGGGAGGTGTAAGAGGAGAAATGACACTATTGGTTCCTTAGGATCATCCAGAGTTTGAATTTTGTGGGCAAATATGGATCGAGATGTAACAAAGCTTCCACCGCTTTCATCTGGAGCTGTCTAGCTCAGAAAAAAAAATCTTTAAATAAAAGATACAAGCATGAAAAAGAAAATGCCTATAAAACTCCATAATTGCATCCACTGGACTGTTCTACTTTTTAAGACTTAGGGCGGGACTGCAGGCTGTGTTCTCTTGCAGCTTGATGTAGGACTAAAAACTTTATTACTTTATAGTTCCAGCCTTCCAGATAAGTGCTGTACAATCATGTTAAAAACACTGAATATTTTGATACTTTATTGTAAATTCCTGTGATTCAGAGAATGAATGTGTTTATTTTCATACATGTCTGTACATAAAAAGATCACAATTATTTTAGAAACATTGAAAACAGATTTTATTACAACTATGTAAGACATGAACAAAAATTAAATACTGTAGGCAATGTGCTGAAATATTTCCATTGAAGGGAAGAGTCTGAGACATCACTCTGGTTATTTTACAACTGGTGACATACCTCAACCAGATACATTTCAGTAGATCTGAGGATTTATGATGACTTGGGTGATACTCCTTATAGTGTCTGAGCCCAGAAAGTACAAATGAGAAACCTTAAATATCCTCATACATAAAGCAAAAAGACAGTTATATACTTGGTACATCTATAGCCGCTTTCAGCTGTTGCAGTAATGGAAAACTTAAGGTAATTAATCTTAAAGACTCACATGGATATCCTTGCAAAAGGATATCCTTAGGCCCACAGGAGAAACTTCCACCAATTTTTCATTCCATGAAATGACTGCTTTGTTGCCAAAAGACCACATTAGTTAGAGGCTGTCGGTGAGACGCAGATTAGCCTGAAGTTTGGAAGTAATTAAATTGCTCCTGAGGACTAGATTGACACTGGCAGCCCTAGGAAATGGCAAGCTACAGGAGTTTATTACATTCCTAGTGTCCTCCTGAGTTGCACAGTGCAAACTTTAGATGCACCTCAAAACGTTAACCATGTAATCACATTTCTACTGAGGCCACAGACTAGGAACCTACATTTGCACACAACAGTTTGTGTGTCATGAAATAAGGCACAGTGAGCAAAGCATATCTGAGGAACAGGAAACTCTCTTGGCAAGATAATTTATTGAGGCTGTTAACACACAGATTCTTCTCCAGTTAAAAGTGACCAAACAAAGTGTATCTAAATATATATGATGCTCAGGGCACTTTCAAAGGGAGGGGTTTAGGAAAATGGAAATCTTAGCAAATCCTTAATGTTTTGTTTTTATTAGTTCCCACACATGTTTTGATATTCTTCATCAACCTATCACAGTCCCTTTAATACATCTGCAAGGCTTTTTATCCAGTTCCATATGTAGAAGCTGTATCAATCTCCTATAATATTAGAATAGAATAGAATAGAATAGAATAGAATAGAATAGAATAGAATAGAATAGAATAGAATAGAATAGAATAGAAAGAATGTATTTATTTACACTTATACTACACTAAGTTCCAAAGCAAAGAAACATAGACTGTATTTTTACTATTTCATAGAATCATAGAATGTTGGGGGTGGGAGGGAGCTCTGGATATCATTGAGTCCAACCCCCTACCAGAGCAGGGTCACCCAGGGCAGGCCACACAGGAACAGATCCAGGTGGGGCTGGAAAGTCTCCAGGGAAGGAGTCTCCACAACCTCTCTTGGTCAGCCTGTGCCAGGCTCTGTCACCCTCACAGGGAAGAAGTTTCTCCTCAAGTTGAGGTGGAATTTCCCATGTTTCACCTGCTGCCATCACCTTGCATCCTATCCCAGGGCACCACTGACCAGAGCCTGGACCCTTCTCCTGACCCCCACCCTGCTGAGATTTGTAATCATTGCTCAGCTCCCCTCTCAGGATGCTCCTCTTCAGGCTGAACATCCCCAGGGCTCTCAGCCTTTCCTCACCAGAGATGTCCCAGTCCCTAATTTCCATGGCAGTTGTATACTTCTAGCAGGTTATGGAATAAAGGTCAGTTTTTCCTAATATTTATGTATCTGTGATTTTAGTACAAGTATTTAACATGAAAGATTAATCCAATATCCAAAGATTGTTTTATCAGCACAGCAATGTTTGACTGAGTTTTACTATTAAGCCTTATCAAGCAGCTTGAAGGTTAACTTCAAGTAAGCACTGAAACAGAGCATTGTATTTGAGTTTGTGGGTTAGATAAATAAACACATTTAGGTTTGCTGGTACAAAGCAGACCACTGATCTCAGTTACAGCAGTATAAGATCAGAAAGGAACTCAGGGGTTTGTCGTTTGGGGCTTTTTTAATGTTGTCTTGGTTTAAAATTAGCTTGTACTTAGAAGCCTGTTCCTATATTTTTTGTTAATCCTTTATCTGGGAAACCACAGCGTGGTAACTGCTGGCAGGCATTGGACACAGGAGGTTTCCATGCCTCTGGAGAAGGATGTAAAAGGATGGGGAATTAAAAATTCCCAGCTTCTAAAATCGATGGCAGAACCCTTGTCTGACTGCTCCACTATATCAAGCACTGTTGCTGCAACAAAACACAATTATACCTGTCTACACCTTTACAATCCTTGTTGTAGTCTACACACTAAATTGTTTATTTTCCTTAGTTTCCAGCTAGACTAACCGATGAGTTACAAACCTCCCCTGAGGGAACATTGACATTTTACACTAAATGCTGGTAAGGTTTTGAAGCCTAATCTGCCTCCCATTCTCTCTGTCCCAGGCCTAGCACCAGGCAAAAAATCACCTTAACTAGAAGCCCCAAAACTTAGAACTTGGTGGTAGCCTGGCTCTTACATGCTGTAAAGTTTAGAGGAGAGGCAGATTCTGATTGAGTTTGGAAAATATTTCCCAGTCTTCTTAACGGCGTCACCTCTTATGTGCTAAGACTGGAAAATGGAAATTTCTTGCCTTTTTTTTCCCAGTCTCTGCTGTCTCAGTCAGCTGGGATCAGGGACACTGTGTAGTGGCAAGAGCACCAATCCTTCAGGTTTGCAATAAAGACTTTGCCAGAGGCTTGCAGTGTCCTCTCTTTCTTTTGAAGCACTCAGTAGTCCTCAGCAGGCTTTGCAGGCACTCAGGAGCTCCTAAGAGGTGCTCCACATCAAGGAGCTTAGGAGGTAGACACAGAAAACAGAGAAACACATGATCAGAAGAGATAGTGAGGGCCTAAAGAACCTTAGTGCTGGTAGGAAACCACATGAAAAGGGGCTGTGTGTTCTTTTCAGTCCCATTCCTCCTCTCTCCTGGTCACAAGAGGTACTGTAAACATAAAATGCCTTCTGGTACTACTGAAATGGAGGAAAAGGTACAAGAAACAGAGTAGGAAGACAGGGCCTGTGCACTAAAGAGCCTGCTCCCTCTGGCCTCAAAACCACCCCAGGCACCTCCATGCACCCTTCTCTGCACTTGAGGCCAGCTTTTCCAGAACAAGAGGGAAAAATAATGCTGCAAGCACCACCCTTGCACACAGGAATGAAGAATAGTGTGTTTGCTAAATATGACAGAGCAGATCTCTACAGGACACACAGCTCAGGCAGGAAGGACTGCAGATGCACAGCAGTTTGGGCTTTGGAGAAGAAACTTTCCCCAAATTGCACCTTTGGTGATCACCAGGGTGATCAGAGCTGGAATAGCTGTGTTAGAAAATGGTTAGACATGTTGAAACCATTTATTGACTTCAAGACTGACTGAAACCACACAGACACTGATAGCCAAAAGTATGTCTTTAAACAGAAGTTATTTAGTAAACCTAATGACATTGCTAGATAAAAATCAGAAAAAAAAACCCAAACAAAATATCCACCAAAAACAGTTTCCAAACTTTATTGCAAAGGCACATAGGCTTAGTCAGAAAAACAGATATTTTGGTCTGCCCTCTTTTGTTTGTGCCCTGTGCAAAAGTGCTTTCTGCAGCCAAAAAACCCCAAAGGAATATTGTAAACAGTTGTGAACAGTATCATTAAACACACAAAAGTTATATGTGTCACTGGTAGTCGTGTTCAGGCAAAGATAGCCACATCCAGAGATCTCCATTTATATGTTCCACAGCTCACCTTTTGGTCCCATCTTTACCTGGATTTAGAGTTTTATTGTGAAGGTGATTGTATGGGGGTTTGAACCCTCTGCACCATTGCTTTTCAGTCTCTAAGTGTTTAAATTGCAGCAGTTTTCACTGGTCTACAACTATTTTTTTTGCTGTCTGGCCCTGCTGTACTTTGTATCCTCAAAACACAATGTACGAATGTTGGATTGGATTTATTGCCTCCATCTGTCCCCTCAAGCACTTAAAACTG
Organism: Ceyx cyanopectus; assembly: GCA_013401355.1. Lineage (NCBI taxonomy): Eukaryota > Metazoa > Chordata > Aves > Coraciiformes > Alcedinidae > Ceyx > Ceyx cyanopectus. The sequence goes on along the minus strand of VYZU01033332.1, from coordinate 95,424 downwards.
CCTTTATAAAATATGCATACCTTCAATCAAACACACTGTACATTTTCAATCAATCTGCTCTGAAGTGCTTTTCAACTCATCAGCCAAAACAGGCAGTTGTAAAGCCAACTATCCCCTTAGAAAATAAACCTCTCACCAGCACAGCAAAGATATCCCAGGAAGATGTTCTCAGCCTCTATAGAAAATCCTTCCCCATTATTCCTCACAGAGCAACATAAATTATTCTGTGATCATTGTACCGTGTAACTTAGGCAGAGAATTTCTTCTTCATTAAAGGAGCACCTGAAAAAAACCTTTCTCCAATATTGAACTGGCTATCTTTACAAAACCTCCTTGTAGCATCTGCTTGCTTGTTTGCTTCTTGTGAGCAGAAATAAGGCAGGAGGGTTGAGGTAGACACAAAGGGAATTAGTACCAAATCTGGAATTTGAAATCAGTTCTCTTCTCTTATAATGCAAATTCAAATTTTTGTGGGTTTTTTTCTTTCTTAAAAAGGATCATATTTTGCTGTTTTGTTTTTGTTTGGTTGTTTGTTTGTTTGTTTGTTTTTAAAGTAAGTTCATTAAACTGGAAGAGTTCCCAAAATGTTCACAGTTTCTTTATTCTGAAATAATAGAATCACAGAATTATAGCAATGTCTGGGTGGGAAGGGACCTCCAGGGCTCATCCAGTGCAACCCCTGCTGAGAGCAGGGACATCTGCACCTAGAGCAGGGTGCTCAGAGCCTCCTCAAGCCCCACCTGCAATGTCTACAGGGATGGGGCCTCCACCACCTCCCTGGGCACCCTGTGCCAGTGGCCACCACTCTGCTGGGAAAGAACTTCTGCCTTAGTTCTCATCTCCATCCACTCCTTGCTCATTTCAACCATTGCCCCTTGGCCTTTCACTGCAGGCCTTTGCAAACAGCCCCTCTCCAGGCTTTGGAGCAGCTCCCTTCAGACACTGCAGGTGCTCTAAGGTCTCCCCAGAGCCTTCTCTTCTCCAGGCTGAACAATCCCAGCTCCCTCAGCCTGTCCCCACAGCAGAGCTGTTCCAGCCCCCTGAGCATCTCTGTGGCCTCCTCTGGAGCAAATCTCTCTGTGTCATTTGTATTCCTTCACAAAATAACATTTCATAATGCACAGGCACTTCAGCCTGCTCCACTTTGACGAAGGTGTTTGCTGTTGTGCACAGTCCCAGTGCTAATTCCTGACACCAATCTCTATTCCACGTCTCCTGTTGATATTGGTGGGAGATTCACCTCTGTTTTCCTTCCTGCTCTGTCTCCTCCCTGGTACTTTGCCCATGGGCACGGGGTAGCAGGGGTGTATTATTCCTTCAGGCAGCTACTCCAGTTACTTCAGGCACATGTATCTCTTCAAGTGAACTCCTCCATACCCCTTAGCAGCTGCTGCTGCTGCATGACTTCAGTGGCAGGTGGGAGTAGACACCAGTGCTGAGGCAGGAGCAGCTGAGATGCCATTCCATACTGACAGCAGCATCCCAGTAAATTCCTCACTGGAAACTCAATAACCTCATCCCTGGTGGTTTTCCATTAAAAGCTCTTTTCTTTCTGCTTTCCATGTGTTGTTAATATTTGTCAACAAGACAGGCCAGTTTTATACTAAAGGAAATAATGAAGAGCCATTATGTAGACAAGTATGTGTGATTTTTTAGTGAGTTTAAAACTTCAGCACAAAATTTGCCTTAATCTGAAGTAATTTTCTTTATGGATCAAGACCTTCCAGTTCAGTCTCACATCTAGTAAGAGATACAAGAATATTGAAAAGTTTTGCTATAAAATCAGTACGTTTTAAAGTGTAAATTCTGTCCTTCTCCTCTAAAGTGCAAAAAAAAAAACCAACCCATAAAATAATTTTTAAAGGAAAAAAAAAAACAAAAAACCCACTAAAATGCTGACTTTCATATTTAATAATTTGAACAAGTAGGCACAGTGTACGATGCCAACATCATCCTTGAGTACAGAAAACAGACAAAGTTAGACTGCTAAACCAAACATATGGTATTCTCAATCATACTATATGAAGTATAAGAACTAATACTCTATTTGCCAATGATGGTTGGGGTAAAACCATGGCATGCTCTATCAGGAGCCTTCCATGACAACTCATTGCAATCATAAGAAAGAGGCTGTGGTGCCTTTTTTTCTTCACCTGTGAAGTTACAGACTTTTACTGCAGCACATACCTTGATGTAAAGTGCCAAATGACACCTGCTGTATTCCTGCAAAGTCTTTACTTCCTCACCAAGGAGGTGTAACCAGTTTCCTTCTACATCACCTTCACCAGCTGTGCCATAGACACACACTCCAGCAATGACAGTAGCATAAATTACCTCTTGTCTGAGTTGATGGATGAAACTGCACTTGCTGTCCCTCAGGACCTGTGCTAACCTCAGCAGCACTGACATCAAATGAGCAGATGTCCCAAACTGTGAAGACCTAGTTCAGTATAGATAATTGAATTTGTTTTGCTAATTCTGAGGAAAATTGTATTATGAATGCAATTGACTTGACTGGCTTGCACTTGGTTAACGTGCTAACAGACATTGACAAGTATAGGGGAGGATCAAGTCTTTATTATTTGCATCCATGGCATTGAAAAGTGTAAGGGGGTTTTTGGTTTGTTTCTTTGTTTGTTTTGTTTTGCAGTAGCTATTCTTATTTTTCCTGGGGTTTTAGGGTTGTTTTTTTTTGGTCTTTCTTGAATGGAGGTAGAAACAAAGTGACATGAAGCAGTTCCTTAAAGAACCCAGAAAACTGCTAAGAAGCTGGATGTGGGTGTTGAGCACAGAGAACTACTGCCTTATGTCTGTGTGAGACCTCCAGCCTTTGTCATTTCACCCTCTTGACTCCTACTTGCCCCTGCCTTTAAACTTTCACTCTTCCAACATCTCACGTTGCTTCAATACCCACTCCTTCTCCAGCTGGTATGATAAAGTCAATCCCAGTAGCTTCCCAAGAGATACCAAACACAGGAACAACTCGTTGCATTGGCATTTGGAATCCACGAAGCATGTGTTTTTTTATTGTATTGGTTTTTAATTAGCATTTTACTAAGCTGAATTTAAGCAGCCTTTCCCATCTTAATAGCTATCCTTTTATCTCAGGAAAATGGAGTCTATTGAAGGTAATCAGGTGGTCAGACATGATTTCCCTTGGAAAACCCATACTAACTGCTCTCCATCAGACCTGGGGTCTGTGTTGTCTGTGAACCTTCACTCCAGAGACCACACTGGAAGAGGCTAAAGAAGAATGGACAGGCAGAAGGAGAAGGCCCGGAGTGAAAGGCCAAGGGGCAGTGGTTGAAATGAGCAAGGAGTGGATGGAGATGAGAACTAAGGCAGAAGTTGTTTCCCAGCAGAGGGGTGGTCACTGGCACAGGGTGCCCAGGGAGGTGGTGGAGGCCCCATCCCTGTAGACATTGCAGGTGGGGCTGAGGAGGCTCTGAGCACCCTGCTCTAGGTGCAGATGTCCCTGCTCTCAGCAGGCTGGACTGGATGAGCCCTGGAGGTCCCTTCAACCCAGACATTGCTGTGGTTCCAGGATTCTGTGTGTCCCATCTCAGTAAACCCTACCTGCTGGGTGTTGTCCTCTCATTGTGAGCTATTTCTGTAAACAGGTATCAAACTGGAGAAGGGAGCCTCATAAACACTCTGCACAAGTAGTTACCTAGCTGGGGACTTGCTGTGATTCAACAGAGGGCCAGGATAGCTCCAGGGCAAGTTTTCCTCCTTGCCATCAGAGGTTCTGTGTGAGCAGAAAGCAGGGAACCAGAGACAGTCAGGCTACCTCAACTTCAGGGTTAACAGGAGACTGCTTCAACAACAGAGGCAGTGAAGTTGTTCTAACTCTGCTCCAACCAATTATTAAGTTTCTAATTATGAAGAATGATTTAGGATTTTCTCCACGGAGTTAATTTTAAAGAGTACTGGAGATTATCTCTAAAGCCCTCTTCTAACCTCTCCCACTTAAAAGCATTCTGGCTTCTCAGATATGCTGCTCAGGGGAATTCTTTCTATTTTTTTGGTATCCACTAGAGAAAAATAAGCAACAGACATTGGTAAAATGTAGGGTTTTATAACTTAACATTACAGCAATTTGCTTTTTTTAACCTTGTTGTGAAATGCAGGAAGCTGAGGCTGAGTGGTGGATGAGCTGATTCACTGCAGACTGTGACTGATTGATGGTGGGAGAATAATGAGAAGCCCTAGGGAAGCACATCTCAGAGTGAAACTTCAGCAAAAGGAGAGTTTTAAAGTGTTCCATTTTTATTTTTTCATTTTTTTTCTCTTTTAACAAAAGGTCTCAACATCTTTGATCTACACAAGTTTAACTAGGTTATTTTCAGAGTGCAGAAGGCCCTTCTTTCTGTGTGAAAATGAAAAGGCAGTGCTTGCCACCCCTGGAAACATCGGTAGGATTCACAGTTCCCCCAGAGATCCTGGGAAAGTATATTCCCAGATATAGCCTGCACTTCCTTCTGACAACATCAAACCAGCTGGTTTAAAGATGTTTGAGAAGAAAAGTCGAGAGTAGGTCACCTGTGGTTGGAGAAAGTGGATATTTATCCTGTAAGGCTGGCCATTAAACTGCTCCTGCACGTACCAGAATTCAGGTGAGAACAAAACACATGTAAAACAAAACCCAAACCACTGTTTTCCCACCTGTTTCCTGCCCTTGCCCAGAATGAAACAGTCTCTGTGGTTTAGAACCTCAGAGGGAAGCTGGGATTTCAAAGCAGCAGGACATGAGGGAACACTCAGTGGGCCAAGAGGGTCTGCTGTGCCCACTGTCCTGCAGCACAGGGGACAAACCTCAGAGCCAAGGGAGGTCTTCTTTCACAAAGCTAAGCAAAAGAAAACCATGGCAAGGGACAGTGAAGACACTTGTCACCATCACCTCAGAGAGGAAAGGACAAGAACATGTGAGTGTTAGAAGGAAGCTGTGCTGAGGAAAGCCACCCAGCCTGTCTTTAGCAGACCTTTGCTAGGGGAAAATCAGGAGAGGGGGGAGCTCTCAGGATTTTCCTCACTGCTGACATATACAGGCAGGACCCTTCAGTGTATGGATTGCCACACAAGCAGGATTCTCCATTTTCAGGATTTGGGATGTAATTTAAACACACACTGCTACACAGCACAAGCAGTGTTACTCCCACAGTACTTAGCTTTATTTCCTCTATTTCCTCAACAGAGTGATTGAAAATTCAAAGAATGGAGCTGATTTTAAGGTAAATAATCTTACCAACCTTCAGAACTGAACTAAAGAGCCTTGTTTCAGTGCAGAGCAGGCCAAACCGAAATTGCTGCTGCATCAAGGTGACTTAAATTTACTGCTGAGCCTTAAGCCTCCTTAAGGGGCTGCCACACAGGAGCTCTCTTGGAGCCTTTTTCAGAAGCCCCACGTCTTGGATATTGCAGTTCCTTTGGCAACATCACTGTCAACAAAACCACCTGATGGTGTCCACAAAACCCTCTGAGATAACAGGAATAGATCCTTGTGAAACTTGGCTGGAGGCTTCAAGGCTGTTCAGCAGCATAGCAAGAGATCCCGTGCTGCTCGTGCAACTCTGTGGGGGACCAGTTGTAAAGGGATTATTCCAAGTGCTGACTTGGAAAGATAATAAAGTGATGAGGTGGGTTATGAAATAAACCAGGAAATGATTCTATTTTTATTTACCAAGTTTTGATCAACTAGCTGACACAGGCCAGCTCTCAAAAATCACTTGTTTAACAACCAAACACCAACAGATAATTTGAAGGCCATCTTCTTGGCAGCTCTCACAGCATATCTGCAGCATGCAGCAAGGCTCCTCTGAAAACATTAAAGGTCAGTCAACCTGAAGATGCCACATACCTTTGATGAGAGTTCAAAGTGGCACTGAGCTGCTTAGAACCATTGTGACCCCTCCACAATTTGTACTGTCCTCATCTAGTGTTCAGAATGTCACTGAGACAATCAGATTTTCCCAGAGAGCCAAAAAATCCTTCAAAAATCCTTCAAAATCCAGAGAGCATATTAAAAGTCCTTGCCCTTTAAAATCAAGTCTTGTCTCTAGCTGTATTGAATACAATATGAGTGCTGGATTCTCTCAGGGACTTATCCCCTATGGATCTCCCCAGCAACATGAGTTCTTCTGAGACTGGAAAAATTATAATTTCCTTCAAAATATGAAAAGGGGGGGAAGGAAAAATGTGAATAACTATACAGAAGGAATTGGAAATTGCAGAGATTATTTGGCCATGGTCAGCAGATACAACCAGAAATGAGACCTTGATACCAACTCCCAGTTTCTTGCCCATCTCTAGACACTTTTTAGAAAGTTTTCTCATTCAAAGCAGCTAAAATTTAGCAGAATTATAGCTCTGTTTAGCTAAGCAGCTTTATACAGCCAGCTTTAGTGCTGGGGACTGAAGGGAAAGAAAATATGAATTCTCAGAGCTGGAAAGCCTGAAAGAGTGAGCAGTGCAAATACAGCCCATCCACTAAAAGATGTGATTTTGGTTTATTTAGATTCTCTTGCCATTTGTGTTTAAAATAATCTGATTAATTCAGGTTATTCAGCACCCAGAATGATCTCTTTGCTGTTTGCCAAAAGTAAGTTACCAAGCCTTATTCTTTGTGGTGAAGGACACTGGAAAGGGAAGCCATGGAGAAAAAGACAGGAGAGCAGGCTTTGGGAAACACTCAGCAATGGCTTTGTAACTGTTTCCAAGCACACCTGGATTCTACAAGAGACCAGGATTTCTGTCCCTTAAACATGAGAGGCTTCAGAGGGGCAGAACAGGTCTCACAGGAGAATGATGAGGACTCCTGAACCCCTCCCTGTCAGGGGGTTTTCTCCCTGCAAGGGAGAAAATCAGCATCCCTCTAAATTTGCCACCCAGTATGAAATTCTAAATGAGAGAATTTTGGTGCTGTCTCCCTTCCCACAGCTGTCCCCATGTGTAGCTCTGTTCATATTTACTGCTCTGCCAACAAATGTGCATTAAATGCCTTTCCACTGCTGCTTTTTGCTCAGAACCTCTGCCAAACCACACAGCTATTTTTTTTTTCAGTGTTAACAGTTTGAGAGTCCATAAACTGTAGCTCCTGCAATATACACAACAAAGCAAAGCAAAGAGAGGAAATAAAAATCTCTTGCCTGCCTTGATGTTCAAAATATCTGTACAAAGAACTGTAAATTCTTTTTCGTGTGTGCTTTTCAACAGATGCCAAACTCATCCTCTGCTACACTCCAGTATCTCAAAAATGCACTGACTTAACTGCAAGGGATTTTGCTGATGAGTTGGAGTCCCACTCCTCTAGTTCTGAAGCTGGCTTTTCCAAACCAGTGTATGCAGCCCATTTTGTATCTGCCTGTTGAGGTTCCCCAGCCCAAATCTCAGATGCCATCTTGTAATGATCCTTTCTCACATTCTTTTCTTTATCTGATCAAGAACCTTTATACAGAGAAGGGCCAGGAGGATGCTCAGAGTCTGAAGCAGCTCCTGTGAGGACAGGCTGAGAGAGTTGGGGGTGTTCAGCCTGGAGAAGAGAAGGCTCCAGGGAGACCTTCTGGTGGCTCCCAGGATTTGCAGGGGCTCCAGGAAAGCTGGGGAGGGACTTTGGAGGCTGTGGGGCAGTGCCAGGACTGGAGGGGATGGATCCAAACCAGAGCTGGGTGGATTCAGAGCAGCCCTGAGGAAGAATTTCTTTCCCAGGAGGGGGTGAGAGCCTGGCCCAGGGTGCCCAGAGAGGTGGGGGCAGCCCCATCCTTGGCAGTTTCTCAGGCCAGGCTGGATGGGGCTCTGAGCAACCTGCTCTAGTGGGAGGTGTCCCTGCCATGGCAGGGGGTTGGAACTGGAGGAGCTTTCAGCTCCCTCCCAACCCTGACCATTCTATGATTCTATGATTTGATGTTAATTAGTACTAATCACAGTTACACAAAGGACTTGCCAGTGCAACATGGGAAAGAAAGATGGAAGGAAAGGGAGCAAAGAGAAGAGATTTATTTTATTTGTGGAAAGCACTTCATAAGCACCAAGGACACTTCTGGTTGCTCTTTCTCAAGTAGAAAAGCAAAGCAGAAACTTGCATGTAGATCCATAAACGTGGCTGAAACCAGTGCAGTTATCAAGTGATTAGGCCACCTTGGGAAACTCTTCCACTAATAAGTGAGACTCCATTATACTGGTGTTTTCACCAATAAAACAGAAGGAAAGGCTCAGAAAGTCTTCAACAAAAGGGAGAACAGAGTTGCCACTAATTCTAGGAAATGCTATATAACGTATGATAATGAATAATCAGTTACCACTTTGATAATGCAAAGGCAGCTGTCTAAACCAATGGCTGTGATGTGAATGGAGGTGTAACAGCAGAGACTGAGCAAACCCTTCTTCTCTATAGTTCTGCCTGTATTTGCTTATTTGGGCAACAAAGCCTGAACCCCATTTGTTTAAACTGCACAGGCAGCAGAACTGGCCAGTGTTTTACTCTGTCTCGTGACCTGGGAGTAGATGCTCAAAATCAGCAGATTTCCAAGTGCAGAAGTTTTAACTGGTGACAATACTGGGGACAGAAGTGACTTGTGGGCTGTCATGTTGACAAGGAAATAACTGGGCCTGATGTATGTGCCAGGATGGATTCCACTGGCAGGTACTGACCATTTTACACCAGCACAGTTCTGTGACATGCCCTGAGGGTCCCCAGTATGAAAAAGAATTCAAAATACTCCCAGCTGTGTATCCTGAATGGGAACAAAATCAGCTTTCTGTAGTTTTGTAAAGCTCAAGCTTGTGGAGAAGATGCTGTTTCAGGAGCTTTGAAATGCATTACCCTAAGATAATTAACTAGTAATGAGCTTTAGTTTTCAAACGTGACAGTTTATTTTGAAAAGAATCAAAATTAATCACAATGCACTGTTAAAATCCTTTTCAGTTCTTTTCATCTTTCATGGAAAGTGATGGAAAGCAGTGCATTTTTTTCTGATGGTTCTTTTTTATTAATGAAGCTTCGTTTCCCAAATTAGAATTTTTCCTACAGTAAATGAACCTTTGAAGTTTTACCCTTTGTTTTCTCTGCTGTGTTCAGACAAAAACCACGTTTTCTAGGTGTGAGTGTCTCACTCCATCTGCCAGTAGGAAGGTGTATTACAGCACAGACACTGCGGGTGGGATTCTCTAAGGGTTAAGTATGATACCAAACAAACCCTGCCGTAAATCTACAGAATAACCCAGCTTGAAATCTGGGTTTGCACGCTGGAAACGAGCGTCTCAATTCACAGGAAAGAGCTTTCCAATGAATGGATGTATTTGGAGAATGATGAAAAGATTAATTGGTTCTCTTGAGATTAATAGGGAATTATAGAGAGGATGGAGTCCTGCTACAGTCAAGCTGCTCCAGGGGAGGGGCAGACTTGGCAGGAGGGGAATTTTTTTCCCTGCAAGAGCAGCCAGAGGCTGGCACAGGCTGCCCAGGGAGGGGGTTGAGTCCCCAGCCCTGGGGGTATTTCAGGGTGCTTNGTGAGGACAGGCTGAGAGAGTTGGGGGTGTTCAGCCTGGAGAAGAGAAGGCTCCAGGGAGACCTTCTGGTGGCTCCCAGGATTTGCAGGGGCTCCAGGAAAGCTGGGGAGGGACTTTGGAGGCTGTGGGGCAGTGCCAGGACTGGAGGGGATGGATCCAAACCAGAGCTGGGTGGATTCAGAGCAGCCCTGAGGAAGAATTTCTTTCCCAGGAGGGGGTGAGAGCCTGGCCCAGGGTGCCCAGAGAGGTGGGGGCAGCCCCATCCTTGGCAGTTTCTCAGGCCAGGCTGGATGGGGCTCTGAGCAACCTGCTCTAGTGGGAGGTGTCCCTGCCATGGCAGGGGGTTGGAACTGGAGGAGCTTTCAGCTCCCTCCCAACCCTGACCATTCTATGATTCTATGATTTGATGTTAATTAGTACTAATCACAGTTACACAAAGGACTTGCCAGTGCAACATGGGAAAGAAAGATGGAAGGAAAGGGAGCAAAGAGAAGAGATTTATTTTATTTGTGGAAAGCACTTCATAAGCACCAAGGACACTTCTGGTTGCTCTTTCTCAAGTAGAAAAGCAAAGCAGAAACTTGCATGTAGATCCATAAACGTGGCTGAAACCAGTGCAGTTATCAAGTGATTAGGCCACCTTGGGAAACTCTTCCACTAATAAGTGAGACTCCATTATACTGGTGTTTTCACCAATAAAACAGAAGGAAAGGCTCAGAAAGTCTTCAACAAAAGGGAGAACAGAGTTGCCACTAATTCTAGGAAATGCTATATAACGTATGATAATGAATAATCAGTTACCACTTTGATAATGCAAAGGCAGCTGTCTAAACCAATGGCTGTGATGTGAATGGAGGTGTAACAGCAGAGACTGAGCAAACCCTTCTTCTCTATAGTTCTGCCTGTATTTGCTTATTTGGGCAACAAAGCCTGAACCCCATTTGTTTAAACTGCACAGGCAGCAGAACTGGCCAGTGTTTTACTCTGTCTCGTGACCTGGGAGTAGATGCTCAAAATCAGCAGATTTCCAAGTGCAGAAGTTTTAACTGGTGACAATACTGGGGACAGAAGTGACTTGTGGGCTGTCATGTTGACAAGGAAATAACTGGGCCTGATGTATGTGCCAGGATGGATTCCACTGGCAGGTACTGACCATTTTACACCAGCACAGTTCTGTGACATGCCCTGAGGGTCCCCAGTATGAAAAAGAATTCAAAATACTCCCAGCTGTGTATCCTGAATGGGAACAAAATCAGCTTTCTGTAGTTTTGTAAAGCTCAAGCTTGTGGAGAAGATGCTGTTTCAGGAGCTTTGAAATGCATTACCCTAAGATAATTAACTAGTAATGAGCTTTAGTTTTCAAACGTGACAGTTTATTTTGAAAAGAATCAAAATTAATCACAATGCACTGTTAAAATCCTTTTCAGTTCTTTTCATCTTTCATGGAAAGTGATGGAAAGCAGTGCATTTTTTTCTGATGGTTCTTTTTTATTAATGAAGCTTCGTTTCCCAAATTAGAATTTTTCCTACAGTAAATGAACCTTTGAAGTTTTACCCTTTGTTTTCTCTGCTGTGTTCAGACAAAAACCACGTTTTCTAGGTGTGAGTGTCTCACTCCATCTGCCAGTAGGAAGGTGTATTACAGCACAGACACTGCGGGTGGGATTCTCTAAGGGTTAAGTATGATACCAAACAAACCCTGCCGTAAATCTACAGAATAACCCAGCTTGAAATCTGGGTTTGCACGCTGGAAACGAGCGTCTCAATTCACAGGAAAGAGCTTTCCAATGAATGGATGTATTTGGAGAATGATGAAAAGATTAATTGGTTCTCTTGAGATTAATAGGGAATTATAGAGAGGATGGAGTCCTGCTACAGTCAAGCTGCTCCAGGGGAGGGGCAGACTTGGCAGGAGGGGAATTTTTTTCCCTGCAAGAGCAGCCAGAGGCTGGCACAGGCTGCCCAGGGAGGGGGTTGAGTCCCCAGCCCTGGGGGTATTTCAGGGTGCTTTGGATGTGGGTTTGAGGGACATGGTTTAGGGGAGAACTTTGTAGAGTAGGCTTAATGGTTGGAATGGATGATCCCAAGGGGATTTTCCAACTTGAATAGTTCTCTGATTCTCTGATTTTATAATACAGACCTGTTGTGCAATTTCCCTGGCTGCTCTTACAAATGAAGTGGATGGAGATTTGCTTTGACTGGGCACCCATTTTTCCAAAGACATGGAAAAGAGCTAAGCAATAACGTTCAGCTACAAGCATGGCAGGTTGCCGCAGGGCCAAAAGGGGTCAAAGCAAAAGATTTGTGGGTGGGAAGCTGAAGTAAACACTGACAAATATTTGCCAGGCTGCTTTTGGTCGATTTAAACCCAACCTCTGTTCTGAAGGCCAGGAAAGAAACGTGTAAAAGCAACACCAACACATGAATCAAGGCTTATTTGACAGAGATTAGGAACATTTATTACTGAGCACACTTCTGAAAGTCTGACCTTTGTCACGAAGATAAGGTTAGACAGAGTACAGGCACTGCAGCCAGCTCCTTTGGCACGGGAAGGAGGGTGCTGGAAGAAGGAGCAGCTGAAGAACTCTGGGGTTATAAAGTGGAGACCAGATTCTGAGCACATGTAGCAAACAGTGCATTCTGCCCTAAGTGAGGAGAAGGTGCACACCCCCTGTGCATCTCTAGCACCTCACCAAAAGGATGAGTCAGCTGCATAATATCCAGCCACAGACTCTCAGGCAAGCCCAGGGTCTTCATCTTCTGCTGTTGCACCTCTGCCCTTAATTTAGATAGTCCAGAGTTGGCACAGGAGTTATTCCCAGGCTCCCATGGACAGTGGTGATGTTCTTTTCTAAGGGCTGTTTTAGCATTATTAAAATGTCCTGGTTATAATTTGTTTCCTTATCAAGTGAGCCCTACCTGATAAATATTTATATTTACTGTTCAACTGCCTGTACCTTCCTCATTGTTGACAACATAAAGCTGTTAATTAAGGCTATGCTGAGAGCTAAGGACTCTGCCATAACTGGCTATTTTATTGCCACATGCAAGAACCTAGGAGGACACCACAGGCCATGTAAGCGTGAGCTACAAAATGGGATAGTTTATGTAACTCACCCACCAACCATCCCTAAATTCAGTGCAGATGTTCCTCTGGTACCTGCCACCTCCAAGACAGACTCCTGTTTTCCACACAGGTCTGCTGAGCAGGTAGGCAGGATAGTCAGGACCCTGATGGTCCAGACAATTCTTTGCACAGTGTGAAGAAAAGGGTTTGTGGGAAGGAAGCTGGCATGGGGACAAAACAACTCTGGAAGGAGCTGAAGAAGAGACTCCTTTGGACCAAGGTCCTGGGGCTGTGAGGATCTTGCCTGTTATAGATAAAAGAGACATCAACTGGGATCNTCAATAGGGCTCCGAAAAATTTTAAAAAAAAAAAAAAAAAAAAAAAAAGGAAAAAAATAATAGGACATCATTTCAGCTGCCATGTATCTCCATAAACTTTTTCATCCAAAGATGCGACCCAGGTGAGACTTCCAAACCTCTTCCCATGGACAACAGCTTCCTAAGGACTGAAAAAATTGCTGAGCATTATGCAAAGGGGAATGGTGGCCTCAATCTGCACACCTTTAAATAACTTGGTAGGTAAGACTCGAGATTCCTTCTTTCACTTTTTCTTCATTTAGTTTCAGAAACTCCCTGGGAATGACGAAGTCAATAAATGGAAGAAGTTATGAGGTTCAAACCACCTTTATGCTGTTTCATCAGGCAATGCTGTTTGGTTTTTCTTAAATTTAAATAGAAGTTAAAATGAATATAGGCACCATGTGTGTGCTTCAAAAACAGAAATCAGAGTGTTATAAACACTATGTTCTAAACAGTTACCTGTTCTTTCTACATTGCAAAGAAGAGTGATCTAAGTATTAATGTAATCTGAATGTTCCACAGCTTTTGTCAAATGCACTACTCACAAGCATATTTGGTGATTTACTTGTTTAGTTCAGAACAAAACACAGATTCACAGATTCACAGATATTAGGGGTTGGAAGGGACCTAGAAGATCATCTAGTCCAACCCCCCTGCCTGAGCAGGGGCACCTAGACCAAGTCACCCAGGAACAGATCCAGGCGGGTCTTAAGTGTTTCCAGAGATGGAGACTCCACAACCCCCCTGGGCAGCCCCTGCCAGGCTCTGTCACCCTCACTGAGAAAAAGTTCTTTCTTGTGTTGAGCCTAAACCTCTTGTGCTCCAACTTGCACCCACTTCAATGTGGAAAGCTGGAAAGATTATTCAAATATCATCATTATTCTTCTACTCAACCAGTTCTGCTTAGAACTAGAAAAAGGCACATCTGCTGAAAATTTGATGCTCCAGCACTTTAATGAGGAGAGATTGGAGGAAATTCCCTAAGGCTTTTGCCAGTGCAGTTTAGGCTGCAGTGTAAGATATCAACTCTGCATTAAAGGAGAAGCACTCCTCACAGCAGAAGACACAAGCGTGGTGAAACCTGGTTTTGCTCAAAAGGTGCCAAGTTTGCATGTTTTTTACAGCAAAAGTGCAACAGATGAGAAGAGAAAAATAACACATCTCATCTGAGATCTGAGAGCCACATCAAGACTTGAGAGCAGAGCCCACTGCAGGCAGAGCATTTGCTTCTGTGGCTGGAGGGCAGCTCTGGCTGTGCCAAGCTGGGGCATGGAGAGCCCTATCCCATTTCCATGGACTATTCCTGCCCGTGCTTCCCCAGAGCAGGCTGTGTGTGCCCAGAGCAGGCTGTGGCAGATGTGAGATCAGCAGTTCCAAAGGCTGCAGCCTGTAACCGACCTGATCTGTGAATTAGTGGAATTCAGCAACCCCAGCTGCTAATCTCCCACTTTCCAGGAACATGCTGGCTAAATTTAGTTATGCTCACCTGGATCCTCCTGAATATTTCCATGTTCAGCAATGTGAATATATTCAAGAAAATGTGAAGAGAACCAAAGGAAAATATCCAAGCAGAAATACAGTGAAACTCATGGCAGCTCTGATTTCTAATGAGAAGCTCTGTACATCGATTGCAATCATGGGTCACAGAGGTTAATCAAGAATGAGATCAAAGGCAGCATGTGTTTATCAAGTGTAGATCAGGACAGGCTAAGCTTCTTTAATGTGTAAGAGAGCTGCCTAGGAAATGCAGATCTCCTCTGGCTGGATGTCAGGAAAGCATTTTGTGCTGTGCTGCCACTTGGGCCCGTATCTGCTGATGGATGGTAAAGGAACTCAGACTGATGAAAGTGCATGAGGCTTGGAATACAGCAGATGACAATCCCACCCAGTTGAAAGGAAAATGGCTATGCTGGAAGGAGGTTAGAAGGAGAGATCATCGTGGATTTAGCCATCTTCTGTAACAGTGTTTATGCTGTTTTACCATCCCCAACCCCACAGGTTCCTGAGGGATATTTTACCTCAGGGCTGCTCAATCAAACAGATGCAACAGGATCAAAGGAATCACAGGATCAGAGGGTGTCAGGGGTTGGAAGGGACCCTGGAGATCTTGGAGTCCAACCCCCTGCCAGAGCAGCCCATGGAATAGAATCTCATCCAGCACAGGGCTCAGGAACAGATCCAGGGGGGCTGGAAACTCTCCAGAGCAGGAGACTCCACAACCTCTCTGGGGAGCCCCTGCCAGGCTCTGGCACCCTCCCAGTAAAGAAGTTCCTCCTCATGCTGAGCTGGCACCTCCTGTGCTCCAGCTTCCAGCCATCCCCTTGTCCTGTCCCAGGGCACAGTGAGCAGAGGCTGCCCCTCCTCCTGACACTCAGCTCTGGATCCCCATGGATTCCATCCTCTCTCAGGCTGCTCTGCTCCACACTCCAGAGCCCCAGGGCTCTCAGCCTTTCCTCAGCAGACCCCTGTTGCAGCCCCTTCTTCTCCCTGAGGAGACTCTGTCCCATCACCCATGTCATTGAGAAAGATGCTGAACAGGACCCAGCACTGATCCCTGGACTGCAGCACTGCCCTGGACCCTGAGCTGTGTCACCCAGTTGTCGACCTTGTGTTACAAGCCCCTTTGTCCTGGGGAAATCCTCATTCTGCTGCACTGCAAGCATTTGCTGCAGGGAGGGGTTCAGTACCTAGTACCACAGGGATGATGGTGCCTCCCACTCAAGCATGGACACTTTCAGGAGAGTTTTGCAGGGCCACATAACCACACCACCTTCTAGACTCAAATCCAACTCTAACATTGCCAAGTCAGTGTTTCAACCAAGAAAACAGGTTCATGTGTGGGCTGGAAGGAAATAATCAACACAGAAAGCTTTTGTTGGTAGCCCTAAAGCACTATTTGATACTGAAATTGCAATATCATCCGGAGGAATTAGAGCACCTTGGGATGTGGAGTCACAGCAGTATGTTGAGTTCCCGTCAAATATGTTTTAAGACCATGTCCTTTGGACCTGCAGTCAGATTTGTGTTACAGCTGGGAATTTATCATCTGGGGAGGTGATGGACCAGGGGTTGACTTGCAAAGAAGCACAGGCACTTCTAGCAAAGAGGAGAAAAAAATCTAATGACATTTTCTTTTGTGAGCTCTTTCTGGAAGGTGGCACAAACCCCTCGTGCCTTGCTTTGAAAATAAGCAAACAGGAACCAGTGCAGAGAAGACAGATGTAATGAGGGAACTGACAGGTTCTCTTAATGAGAGAAGCACTCAAAAGTTTAACTCAGTCCATCTAGAAAAACAAGGCTGAAAGAAGCAGCAATTATTCTCTATGAAGCTATCAAGATGAAACCTCAGGGAAGGAAAAGGGCTTTTTTATCTGACACAGCAAGACATGAAAACAAAGTGGCCATTAATGTGTTTAGGCTGGAAAATAGGGGGCAAATGAACTATGAGGCAGCAGAGCTGTCTCTCAGTAGAGTCAAATAAAAGCATATGCAATTTTAGGGCAGCAGCTGAACAGCATGTGGAAGGGCCATTTTGACCACTGGAAACCACAAGGAGCCAGAAGGCATTTCTAATTTGCAGCCATTCGGAATCCCAAGGAATATCAAACTGGTTTAATTACTGTTTATTTACCATGGTAGTCAATAAAGCCACCTCTCCTTCTCTCAATGGGAGGGACTGCTCCCTAAGCACAGGTTATTAATGCTGGGATTAAAAGGCCAGTCCTACGTCAGAACAAGCAGGTTTTTTGCTCTGGAGTTATAAGTGAAACTGGAATCAAATCTGCCCAGCCCCTGTAGAGCCATCTGCTGCTGCTCCTAAAGACAAGGAGCAAAACCAAAGTCAACAACAAGAGCAACAGGCCCAGGATAAGTCACTCCAGCCAATATTCAGATGCACAGCTGAGCCTGAACTTCAAGAGCAGAGGCTTGGTTATAAATCCTCTGCTTTGGGAAACACCCTGGATCTTATAGAAAGTCTTAAATACACTTTTGCTGTGAATGACTGAGACTCCAGGTAAGACCTGCATGCATTTTGAAGGTGAAAAGACCTCTGGACATCACCACAATAACAGCCCTTACTCTGTCCCTGCCTGCCAAGCCAGAAGGCTGCAGATCTGAAGCTCTGGTTTTGGTATCTGTCCATCTCTGAAGCATCCTCTGCTTGACACAGAGCTTGGACCATTGCCTGGGGGGTGCTTGAGGACAAGTTGTCACCCTTCTGATGAATTTCCAAGCTACAAAACACTACAAGCCTTGTGCAGGCCACAAGATGGCACAGCTGTAGGGAATATATAGACCTGGGCAATGGAGATACAGACCTGGGAAATAGAAGATATAGACCTGGGAAATGGAGATATAGACCAGGATAAGGCAGCCTGGCCTTAAAAGCAGATAAAAAAGAAAAATCAGTAAAAATGGTATTTTAAATAAAATAGAGCAGAAAAAAAACCCTATTCCAGTAAAAAGGCTCTAGTTTCAAACTGAAGGACAACATTCTCTGAGCTTATAAACAACAGACAACGCTGAAATCTTGCACTTTCAGTAATCAACTGCTTAGATATATTAAAAAAAAAAATTAAAATGTTAATATTAAAACCAAAACAATCCAAAAACCAACAGCATTTTAAAGTAGGAAGGAGATTTGAACAAGGGAATGAGTTTTTCTGAGGATTATAGAATCCTGTGACTTTAGATTGTTTTCAGTCAAATGTTTCAGTGATGTTCAGCTTTTCAGTGATGTATTTTTTTAAGCCAGAAAACTCTTTAATACTGAAAAACTGTCTCTATCCTACAGACAAATCCATTTGCAACCACTTTCAATTTGTGAGCAGCAAAGGAGGTTTGAGAACAATCCCTAATTTGATGTCAGATACCAATGACCTTTTGAACATAGTCCATTTTTTATATGATCCACAAGGTAACAAATGCACTCCGTGAGACAGTGATGTGAGCAAGATGGATTTATGAAACTCAGATTCTCTGCTCCGAATGACCTGGAAAATTTGATGGAAATGTAACCCATTAATTACTCTGGCAGAGGATCACAAGGAACTGGACGGTAGAGGTTTATTGTCCAGGGTATTTGCTTTTATGATGTTAAAAACACCTCTCCTAGGATGATAGGCTGAGGGAGCTGGGCTTGTTCAGCCTGGAGAAGAGAAGGCTCCAGGGAGACCTTAGAGCACCTGAAGGGAGCTGCTCCAAATCCTGGAGGGGGGATTGGACTCCTAATCCCAGTCCTGCCCTAAAGCATTCATTAAACCACCCTGTGCTGAAGACTCTGGCACCAGGATGCAACAGAGAAACAGTTTTCCAAGATGTATCATTCTCCTAAACTCAATATAAACAGGTTATCTCTTTCTATAAGGAAAAAAAGAGAAGGCTGTCAGTATTTCCCTAATTTCACATCATTCCCTAATTTGTCTAAAGTACTTACATGCTATACATCCAAATCAGGTTGCAGAAATACTGCTAAATAAGTAGGTACTGTGTAGAGAAAAATAACATTTTCATATCCTCACCTTTCTGAAAATCAGTGGCAAAGTCTGAGGAACAAATACAATGCATCCAGTCTATCTAATCCTAGGAAAACAAATCACGTGCTTCTTAAAACACCATGGGAACTTGCTTAGCAGATTAAGGGCCTTCATGGAAATGTTTAATCCACAGTCAAAGACTCATTTATACAGCTTCGGACTTCCTCATATTATCACTTTATCTATATGAAAATGAACTTCTTTTACCATGATTCCATTTGTCTGTATTTTTCAGATGCAGATATCTTTAATAAGGGCAGATATCCCTGAAGAGATCTTCCCTGAGAGACTAAGAAAACCTACTAAATTAGCTTAACCAATCAAAAAAAATGAATTTTTGAGGATGTTTTCCCATTAAGCCTTTAACTGACAAAAGGCTTATTGCCTGACTTCGCAGCTGAAAAGTATTTTACACCACTTGATCTTTTTATTTCATAGAGACAGCTACATTTTAAAGGCTTTCCCTCAGTGCCTTGGAAAGCTTTTGAGAGCTCTTGTCATCAGCAGGCAGCAAAGTGGAGCATGCCCAGTATCAGGTGGATATAGCAAAGACAGTCAGCTTGGCTGATTAATATCAATCCCTTTCTAGCACAGACAACTTTCCAGCAAAAATCACATCAAGCAGATATAAGGAGGCAAAAGTTTTGCTCCCTGGCATTTGCTGAGAAGGGCAGATGATGTCAAATGTCTCAAATGAACCAAGAAAAGCAGCCAAACGCTCACAGAACCCTGGGAAGTTTTGTACTGTAATCATTAGGAGAATCGTGTCCATATCAAACAATCCCCAACCCACCCATTTCATAGGAGTTTCACTTTAAAATTCCCCAAGAAAATGAAATGGAACTCATGGTTTGTGCCTGAAATTCCCAGGAAGTCTGGTTTTTAGCAGAGCAGGCTGAAAAATGCTGCTCAGCTGTGGATATAGCAGGAGAAGATTTGCACAGATAATTTTGTTTCTCTTACCTGGTGAAAATACAGACTCTGTCAAATTCTGGGCAAATCCCCTCTCTGCCTCACCTCACTAGTTAGAAAATACAGGCAGTATCTCCCCATCCCAGAAGGGTTTTGTAAGCATTGAGGTGATGCAGTGCTGTGATGTCTAAGGCTAGGGAAGCCTTAGATGATCGTGATCCACTAGGTCATTTCTTGGAGGATCTCCAGATTTCATACCCAGCTTGTTGCTAGGCCAGACTTGGTGTTATTTCCTAATACATATAGGAAATGTTATTTGCTATAAACCTGAGCAGGAATTAGTAACCACTGCATATCCAGCAGCAGTGGTAGGTGAGATAGGGTGAGTAGACTCCATCATGCCAGGATGAATTTCTATTTACAGTTTGTCTGAGGTTATTATTATTCATTATTATTATTATTATTATTCATTCAGGGCTGATGATCATTGTTTCTGCTGAAGATTTTAATCAGCTAAGTTTTTTGTCCTCAATACACTACTTGGCCATACATATTGCAATTTATGATGTGCTTATGTGTAGACTGGCTAGTTTTTGGTCTATTTCATAAAATCTTTTTATAATGTTTTAAATATTAATGAGTACCAGTAAAGATATGCCACACAAATTAATTGCCTGCTTTTTTTTTTTTTTTTTTAAATTACATTCCTTTTTCCTTTTGATCATAGAAACGGAGACATGTCTGGGGTGAAAGGGAGCTCCAGAGCTCTGGACACTGACCTAGAATCACAGAATCATAGAATGGTAGGGGTTGGAAGGGACCTAGAAAGATCATCTAGTCCAACACTCTTCTTGGGAAGGTGGGTTCTCTACCATTTACAGGCAATTGCAGCTACTGACTTGAAGTTTCAGACTTCAAAACAGCAGCTAGAGAAATCAGTTTGCAAAGGAAGCAGAGAGACAAGGAAAGATACAGCTCAGAATAAGCTGATGACACTGGTTAGTATTTCATGACCAAACAAAATAAGTTCCTTGAGAGTGATTTGCAAAGTCCTAATGCCCACAGATCCTCTGGTCAGACAGAGAAGCTGCAAATAGGTTTGAAATTTCCATAGGAGTGCTTGTTCTGAATGGGAAGTTCAGCTTTCTGCAGAAGAAAGGGAGAGTGACTCCCACTGGGAAAATCAACGAGTAATGAGTAGTTTCAGTTGCATTGATCTAGATGGAGCTGACCTAGAATCTCAGTTCAGTTGAGTTCTTCAGAAAGTAACTGGCCTCCCAGCAGTGAGCTGGGAGAGCTTTCATGAGAGGTATAGTGAGCTTCATGGTAGGTGCAGGCTCACCTACAGACCTGGTCCCTTCCATAGTCTGGGTTTCCCAGAAACCACAGCAGTTTTGGTATCTCTATCAACAAATGCATTTCCAAGGACTAAGAAATCTAACTAAACATGTTTGGTTGGGTTGGTTTGTTTGCTTTCTGTGTAACAATATAGAATTGAACCAAATTGTTTTTCAATAAAAGCATTTTTTTGGGACAAAGCAGGTGGAACTGTGAACTGGTGGATTCACCAGGGGTTGGGTGAAACAGGTTTCACCTTCTCTCATCCTCACTTCACAGCTGACTGTGGTGAGCAGAACAAGAGCACTGCATGTTGGGCCACTTCCAGAGATAACACAGGCACTTTTGCCTATTTGTGCCCTTGTTCATTGAAGGGAATTTGCTTCTGTTTTTGTCCCTGACCAACAGTGATCCAACCAGCACTGACCAACTGTCCAACTTTGCAGTGATCAGGACTGCTCGGTGGAATATTTTTAGCAGTCCTTTACAAATAGATCCATTTATGAGGTAGCTCATTTATTAGGTAGATATCTAGGGGAATAGCATCCCCTTCAAGTAGGATGCCAAGAGCAGTGGAGCCTCAGAGGTGATTTCTAATAGAGAAGGCAATACTTCTTGCTAGACTGAAATCCATGTTCTCTATGGCATTGCTGTATTCTGTCACAGGCAGCCTGAAAGCTGCTACACAAATTGCTTCAGGCAATAATTTGCAAGTGACAATTCTAACTGGACCTGAATCCAGCACCTCTGTGCTTTTCCATTTTCACTCCTGGTCAGTCTGCAATGGGAGCAGCAGTGATGTTCTGATGACAACAGCGCTGGAAGCTTCCAATCAGCTAAATTGCTACCACACTTCTGAGGCTACTGCAGAAAAACAAAGACCAGAATGGATTTCAATATGAAATTTGAAAAGAGAAAATTGGCTATCAGTGTGAAAGAAAGAAAGGCT
Source organism: Ceyx cyanopectus (assembly GCA_013401355.1). Lineage (NCBI taxonomy): Eukaryota > Metazoa > Chordata > Aves > Coraciiformes > Alcedinidae > Ceyx > Ceyx cyanopectus. Next base: position 73,758 of record VYZU01033332.1, on the reverse strand, counting down.
GTTATAAACACAGATACCAAGCTGTACATTGAGAAATGTTTTTTACGGAGAGAAGGTGAGAAAATGCAGGGACAAGGAACAAAGAGCAGGCATCCTAAGAGCAAACTTCTGTCACTCAACATCATCATATCCAGTCACTGATTCTGCCTCAGGCAATCTTCCAGCTTCCAGGGTTTCAGTCTGCATTCAAGGAGTGAGCTTTGGACTGTTCCAGGAGTGACTGAAACTGCAGGAGTGGTTGGTATCACACATCTGGGCATTGACTCCATAGTGGTGGAATAGCCCTAAGCCGTATTTTTTTCCCCATCCCATAGTTTGCCGACCTAAGAGTTCAGTTTCCCGGCCCAGTTCTTACCAGCCAGGAATTTCATGATATCTGTCACCAAGATCACTGGAAAAATCAGATGCAAGACATTTACAGCCATCCAGCTTGGCCTGTTCAAATGAGATACAGTCACCTTCAGTTAATACAAGTTGAGGGCAAATCTCATTCGTATCATTAATTTAAAGTGTTCAAAAGTTTTTATAGCCCTGAGTGTGCATCCCAGGACCCTGCAATGTCTCTGTTTCTCTCTCTCATGAAAGAAAAGCCAGATGTATGGAAATAAGCATTTGTAAAAATGACTTGAAGATAATACTGTGTCATCATTTTATTAGAAGGTCAATTAAAAAAATCTCCCATTAAAAAGAAAAGTGAAAAAATCAGAACTGCACTCAGCAGTTCAATACTCACCCCTCAGCAAGATTCAAAAAGGACATTCTTGCTTTTAAGTTTCTTAATAATCTGTTACTTCACCTTCTTGGAAGAAAGTCAATATGCTAACTTTCAGAATTGAGTTGTAGGTTAAACCTTTCTCCTTTTGTACAGGCAGAAAGTGGGGGGGAAGAAAAACAATTCCTGGTGTTTAAATGGATTTCTGCCAGCACTGGAACCATGTAAAACCTGAGCAGCATTGACTGCTGGGTGAGGAACTTCAGAGAGGGCTGCTGGTGAATAAGAAGGTGGCAGTGGGACCATGATGGTGAAGGAAAGCTGCACCTGCAGGCAGCTCCAGAAAGCTTTGTTTAGGGCAGACCTCCCTAAGGCAGCAGAGCAAGGCCAGCAAGGGCCAGGCTACATCTGCTACAGCCCAGGCAGGGAGGCTTCATATCTCAGTAAGACTGATCTTTGAGTCCTACTATTTACCAGTCCAACAAAAAAAAGCCATGACTAAGATCACTAAGCTTCTGGACTTTTGTCTTTGCAGCAAACGTGACACAGAATTGCTCTGTGGTAAGATCCTTTTTGGGGAAGAACATGATCTGTGTCTGTGACAGACCTGTGCAAGTGGATATACCAGGTGATGACTTTATTTCTATTCCATCTTTGTATCTCAAACAAAAAATGTTTTCCATAGAAGGAACTCCTAGGAAAATGCAGATGACTTATTTTTTACAGTTCTCTCATCCATTAGTTACAGAAATTAGGTTGAAAATATTCATCCTAATCAATATTTCACATTCTCTGGGCTTCAAGACCTGTTTTTTGACACACAGATAGCTTTTATCTTATTTCCTTTTCCTGACAGGTATTTTTTCCAGCTAATTGATCACTTTCAGAGGTTTGAGTGCTTCAGCACTTTGGAAGGAGACTGTCATATTAGTAGCCCACTAGAAAATCCACTGCTTTCCTCCAACTTTTCCAGCCCCACCTGGATCTGTTCCTGTGTGGGCTGCCCTGGTGCCCCTGCTCTGGCAGAGGGTTGGACTCAATGATATCCAGAGGTCTCTCCAACCCCACAGTTCTGTGATCCTGTGATTCTGTAGATGTTCTTCATACTGTCAAACCAACAGAAAGTTCCATGACCCATGCCAAATGAGAGTATTTTCAGCATATCCACATTTGGACATAGTCTGAATTAAAAATAAAATTAAATAAAAATAATTAATCCATGGTTTTGGAGTAGAAACCAGTAGTAAAATATGGTAATGACTTAAACTCTACTAATGACTGCCATCAACACAGGTAGGCAAAAGACATCTCTATTTGTATTATTGCTACATGTAGATTCCAGGAGAGTTTAAAAGTATGTAAAGGGCTGTAATATATCTCCCCATGCCCTCTGAAGCTGAATCCCAGCACTCTGATGATTCTAAACCCTTCCTGCAGGCAGCNACTGTCTCCCATGGGATCCTCACAGCCAAAAAGTCCACAAACAGGACTTGGCACTTCTTTTATTTATCCACTTTAGAGTCAGATGAACAATCACCACTTGGTGATTTCTCCATTTATTAATGAATAAACATGTTGGATTTTGTTTACAAATGCTTCCAACATGTTCAGCCTTTAGTCAGAAAGTTCAGATCAGACATGAGGAGCAATGTCTTTAGTGAGAGAGCAGTTAAACATGGGAAGGGACTGCCCAGGGGCTGGTGCAGTCCCCATCTCTGGAGGGGTTCAGTAGATGTGGTGCTGCAGAGCATGGGCTGCTGACCATGGAAGTGTTGGGGAGCAGGTTGGACTGGATGCTCCTGGAGGGTTTTTCCAACCTTATGATTCTCTAATTCCATGATCTCCCACTGAAAACAACTAGATTCTGACTTGGCTGAGGGCTCCCTGACAACAGTATTGTCACCATCACTCCAAATGAATTCCATATGTATATACATTTAACAGATTGTCAGAAAACTGACTCCTGCAAGGTAACTTCAGTGGAATTTCTGTGCACCTTATTGCCTTCTGTGGTTTGAAAGGGTTGTCAGCACAGCTTTCCCAAGATCATCTTTTCTGCAGTTCTGTGCTCTTGGAAAGTAAAAATATCAAGTCATTTGTAGGAGAAAATATTCCAGTGTGTTATCAGGTTCCAGAAACACTAAAGTCAGTCTTCCTTGCACCATTTGGTAAACACAAGGAAAAACTTTTTCACAGTGGGTGTGACAGAGCCTGGCACAGGCTGCCCAGGGAGGTTGTGGAATCTCCTGCTCTGGAGACATTCAAGCCCCGCCTGGATCTGTTCCTGGGTGACTTGGTCTAGGTGACCCTGCTCAGGCCAAGGGGTTGGACTAGATGATCTTCTAGGTCCCTTCCAACCCCTAACATTCTGTGATTCTGGGGGTAGAACCTTCCAGCACAACCAAACTGTGTGGACACCTGGGAAGATGGGAAGCTCTCAGGGAGGTAGGAGTGGTTGGTGTTCTGCTGCTTGATGGGAAAATGCAGAGGAACAGAGACAGAAAGGAGCATCTTCCAGCAGGAAAAAGGCTGTGAGAAATATAACATCATACAAAAACCTTCTCAGTAGAGAGTGCAAGGGGAGCTGCATCCTGATGTGGTTTCTTGTGTTTTATCCTGGGAGGGATGCACCTATCTGAGGGGTTTAGACAGATCTGTGGTGTTTGGTATTGGATCATTTCTCTCCTTACGCTGGTGAATCTGCATGAGTTGCTTGTAGAGGAGTGCTGAGGACAGATTAATCCAGATTAATCCTTGGTGTCAGCTGTTTTTGTTGTACCTGCCAAGTTGGTATTTTCCTGATCAAAGTGCAAGCTGGGATAGTTAATCTCATTTCTTCTTCAATTTATATACAGGAAGCGTTAAAAATTAAAGACTCAGCAAAACTTCACACTTTTATTTTTCCTGACATAGAATCACAGAATGGTTAGGGCTGGAAGGGACCTCCAAAGGGCATCTAGTGCAGCCCCCCTGCAGGGAGCAGGGACACCCTCAACTAGACCAGGCTGCTCAGAGCCTTGGCCAACCTCACCTGGAATAGCTCCAGGGATGGGGCCTCAACCACCTCCCTGGGGAGCCTGTGCCACTGAGCCACCACCCTCAAGGGAAACAACTTCTTCCTGAGATCCAGTCTCAATCTCCTCTGCTCTCATTTAAACCCATTACCCCTCATCCTTTCACTGCAGGCCCTTGGAAACAGCCCCTCTGCAGCCTTCCTGGAGCCCCTTCAGGCACTGGCAGGTGCTCTAAGGTCTCCCCAGAGCCTTCTCTTCTCCAGGCTGAACAACCCCAGCTCCTTCAGCCTGTCCCCACAGCAGAGCTGTTCCAGCCTCTGAGCATCTCTGTGGCCTCCTCTGGCCCTGCTCCATCAGCTCCATGTCTCTCCTGTGCTGAGGGCTCCAGAGCTGGCTGCAATACTCCAGGGGAGGTGTGAGCAGAGCAGAGCAGAGGGGCAGAATCCCCTCTCTCCAGCTGCTGGTCACACTTCTCTTGCTGCAGCCCAGGATGCCATTGGCCTTCTTGGCTGCCAGTGCACACTGCTGCCTCATGTCCAGCTTCTCAGCCACCAACACCCCCAAGTCCTTTCCTGCAGAGCTGCTTTCCAGCCCCTCATCCCCCAGCCTGGATTGATAGTGAGGGTTGCTCTGACCCAGGTGCAGGACCCTGCATTTAGTCTTGTTGAACCTCATGAGGTTCCCCTGGGCCCACCTCTCCAGCCTCTCCAGGTCCCTCTGGATGACATCCCATCCCTCCAGCCTTTCCACAGCACCACTCAGCTTGGTGTCATCTGTGAACTTGCTGATGGTGCCTCCATCCCACTGTCAACATCATTAATGAAGATATTAAAGAGTACAGGTCCCAGTACAGACCCCTGAGGGACACCACTTGTCACTGTTCTCCATCTGGACATCGAGCCATTGACCACCACCCTCTGGATGCGACCATCCAGCCAATTCCTTATCCACTGAACAGTCCATCCATCAAATCCATACCTCTCCAACTTGGTGAGTAGGATGTTGTGGGGGACCGTGTCAAAAACCTTGCAGAAGTCCAGACAGATCACATCAACAGGTTGTCCTTTGTCCATGGATGTAGTCACCTTATCATAGAAAGCCACTAGACATATTTTACAAGAAAACACAGAAGCATATTTAACTAAAATATTTAATCTTAACTTTTATTGCCCAAATAAATAACACATTTTCAGCAAGCCACGTTTTTATTGCACCTCTGTAGCAGTCACATATCAATACAAGGAGTAAATTTGCAACCCACAGCACAGAAGATGAAATCTGCCACTGAAGAATTATGTAGATGGAGGAAACCAGATCAGTTTCTTTAGGGTACCTGACAGCTTGGGTCTACTGTCTTGTGAATACTGAAAAGGAGAAACTCACAGACTAAAGAACATGTCTTCCTGAAGTTATCAAGATGTAAAATTGTTTCTATTTGTCAGCTATTTAGTAAGAACAAGGGGCAGCAGGTGAAACATGGGAAGCTCCACCTCACAGGAGGAAAATCTTCCCTGTGAGGGTGCCAGAGCCTGGCACAGGCTGCCAAGAGAGGCTGTGGAGTCTCCTGCTCTGGAGAGTTTCCAGCCCTGCCTGGCTGCATTCCTGTGTGCCCTGTGCTGGATTAGAGTAGATAGATTAGATTATTACATTAGATGAGCCTTCTCTGGCAGGACTCAAAGACATCCAGGGTCCCTTCCAATCCCTGACATCCTCTGATCCTGCAATCCTGTGAAATCTAAAGTAACAGCAACCTCCTGGATGGACTTGGGTAGGACATTTGTACAGCTGATAGAAAACATTTATGAATTGCAAAATGAGAAACTCAAGTAAAGGACATGACTAGACTTTTTAATTGCATCTTTGAGTAATAGCTGCAGTAGTGATTATGGAAATTATATCACAAAACAAAGTAACTGGGGAAAAAAAAATCTAGATATATGCAGGTCAGCAGTAGAGTTCCATAACCAACATTCAGTTTGGGCAAAAATAAGGTTTAAAACTGTTATCTTTGTTTTCACAAAATCTGTGTTAAGTAGGATGGCACCAGTTTTTGTCTGTGATTAGAATTTATGAACATTTTTAGCAGAATATAGTCCTGTGCTCTTTGACAATGCACTTTTTACCAGTGCACCTTTCATTGAATGAATAGAATGAATACCTGCAGCATATGGATAACAGTGCAGATATTACTCAGTTTGCCCTTGTTATTAATTTTCATGCTTTGGAGTTGAATCCAATTAATTTCTTCATTTATGTTTATGACTAAGTTGTTTTTTCAGCTCAGTGTCAATCTAAAATCATAGAATCACAGAACTGTTTAGGCTGGAAGACCCTTAAGATGATCAAGTCCATCTGTTAACCCATCACTGCCAAGTCCATCACTAAACTGTGTCACTGGGTGCCACATCTACACCTCAGGGGATGGTGAGCCAGTCACCTCCCTGGGCAATCTGTTCCAGGGCTTTACAACCCGTTTAGTGAAGATATTTCTCCTGATATCCAATATAAACTTCCCATGGTGCAACCAGAGGCCACTTATTCTCATCCTGTCACTTGTTACCTAGAAGAGACCAGAGCCCACCTCACTACAACCTCCTTTCAGGGAGTTTTGAGGTCTCCCCTGAGCCTCCTCTTCTCCAGACTAAACAACCCCAGTTCTCTTGGCCACTCCTCACCACACTTGTGCTCCAGACCCTTCCCCAGCTTCGTTGCTCTTCTCTGGTCATGTTCCAGCATCTCAACATCCTTCTGGAAGTCAGGGGTCCAAAACTGAATGGAGAGAGACTGCAACAGTGAATCAGAGAGGTGTTGGAATCTTCATCCCTGGAGGAGTTCCAAACTCAGCTGGTCATGTCCACGAACAGCCTGAACTAGCTTTGAATTTGGCCCTGCTCTGAACACTGGGATAGACTGGATGACAGACAGACATCCTTTCCCAAGTTTGTGGAGCTCTTCCCTAAGCCTGTGCCCCTTATAGAGATTTCAGAGTTCTTTTTTTGTCCCAACCAAGATTAGTTTGCTTGCTCCAACTAAGTGAAACCAAGTAAATCTCCCTTTTTCCCCATATCAAGGAGCTGCTCTTCTGATAAGAGGATTAACATGGTTTCAACATCACTCAAGGAAGAGGATCTGGGCTGGCACCAGAGCTCAGCAGCATCCAGAGAGTTGCTAAACCAGTGCTAGCCCTTAGGAGATACCTCCTCCACCTTTATAAAAGGAGAATTCTTCTGTTATATATATATATATACAGATAGCTGTAAACCAAGTTTTAAAGATCACAGTGACCTGTGAAAACAGGGAAAACACTAATTGCATGTGTTTTCAGTTGCATTAATGTAAATGCAAATCTGAGCTGCTCACAAAGGTCACAGTTGTCTCTCGTTGAGGAAGATGTGGGAAATTAACCTCACTCACCATCAGGGCACTTAAAAAGCAGGGCAATCTGTTAACACAGACTTATTTCAGCTGCACTGGCCAAACTGCTGTGCAGTGTAATATATTTGCTAATGAACAGTGATTTACAGCTAATGACATTCAAAAAACAGATTATATTTCTAGTTTGCATAAGGAATCCACCAGTGGGTCCCATTACTAACTGGTGGTGCAATATACTGACAATACAAGTGCTGGGCATTACAGTTAAGGTCATTCTACCATAACATACACTTAATAAATAGATAATTTTCTTAATTCATAATTAACATTTTCTTTCCTCTAGTGAAATCTTGTACCAGCATTTAGTAAAATACCAAAGGCACTTTTCTGCCTGAAGGAGAGGGATGAAACAATAACAAGACATGTCTGGTAACCCCTCGTTGTTGAGAGCTGAGGTTTAGGATGAATTCTGATGGACAACTTTCAGATGCAGGAAAGCATTTCTGAAGGAGAATTGTGGTTAATGGGGTGAAATCCAACTGGCTCCTGGTCATCAGGGTGTCCCTCAGGGGGCCAGGCTTGTTTGTCACCTTTGTTGATGACTTGGCCATGGCACAAGGTAATAAAGCAATGTAAACTTTACAGAAAGGAGCCAGATGATTTGTAGTAAAGAAATGTGCAACAAGGATGTAGTAAATAAATATGCAACTGAAGAACTGCTATAGATATTTTTTAACTTCTTGAGGGAATCAGCAAGTTATCCATCAGTGGTTCCTCCTGGAAAACTACCTCTCAAAGGGTTATTTAGTGTTGTCTATCTCTTCTGCTGGCTTCTCTCAAAGCCGAATTTAATAATGAATCATAAGTCATCTTTTTTGTTTGATTGTTTGTTTTCTTTTTCAAGTTCTAAATTCATATACTGGAAAAAATAGAATTCTTATCATAGCAATGTCTGGGTGGGAAGGGAGCTCCAGAGCTCATCCAGCCCAACCCCTGCTGAGAGCAGGGACATCTCAACTAGAGCAGGGTGCTCAGAGCCTCCTCAAGCCCCACCTGCAATGTCTCCAGGGACGGAGCCTCCACCACCTCCCTGGGCACCCTGTGCCAGTGGCCACCACTCTGCTGGGAAACAACTTCTGCCTTAGTTCTCATCTCCATCCACTCCTTGCTCATTCCATTGCCCCTTGGCCTTTCACTGCAGGCCTTTGGAAACAGCCCCTCTCCAGGCTTTGGAGCAGCTCCCTGCAGGCATTGGCAGGTGCTCTAAGGTCTCCTGGAGCTTCTCTTCTCCAGGCTGAACAATCCCAGCTCCCTCAGCCTGTCCCCACAGCAGAGCTGTTCCAGCCCCCTGAGCATCTCTGTGGCCTCCTCTGGCCCTGCTCCAGCAGCTCCATGGCCCTGCTGTGCTGAGGGCTCCAGAGCTGGACACAGGGCTCCAGGGGAGCTCTGCCCAGAGCACAGCAGAGCAGAGCAGAGCAGCAGGATCCCCTCTCTCTAGCTGCTGCCCACACTGCTCCTGCTGCAGCCCAGGCTGGATTGGCTGCTGGGCTCCAGCTCACCCTGGCTGCTCATGGCAGCTGCTCCTCTCTCAGCACCCCCAAGCCCTTTTCTGCAGGGCTGCTCTGTCCCCTCATCCCCAGCCTGGATGGACAGTGGGGATTGTTCCAGGGGGCAGGACCCTGCACTTGCTATCTTGCAATCTCAAGAGAAGGTTAGCAGTGTAACTAGAGTCCTTCCTTCCCTATCTTTTTCCATGTGTTTCCTTAGAAAAATGAAGAATGCACTGAAAGTATCCAAGCACCATATAAATTCACTCAGGGTTTGTGTCTGAAGTGTCAGCACTGCCCAAAGAGCAAATAAAGCTGGGTGCTGCTGGGTGCCTTTGCTCCACACGTTCCCTGCCTTTCTGTGCACACTGAGCAGGGCAGGTTCAGCTACTTAGAAGTTCCTGGGTCACTGCCTTCACCCCTGCCTTGCCCTGCTCCCTGCTTCTGGTGGAGGTCCCTTGTCCAGCTGAATTCTCCCTGCACACACCTCGCTGGTTTTTCAGGGAGTACAGGATTTGTGCTGGCAAAACTCCTGCTGCCTGAAGTGAATTGACCCTCATCCAGCTGGAAGCAGAAGGAAATGTTTTGCCCTTGTTGCTCAAGACTCGTGCTCAACAAGAACTGAAGCACCACCACCAAAAAGAGCATTTTGCTCCAGCTGCTCATTGTGAATCAGGCATGTGGCTATTTCTCAGCATGTGGCACTGGGTTAGAAGGCACTGCACACACCCAGCATCCCTGTGGGAATTCTGTGTGCTGGTGTTTGCATCAATCCTTCCTGAGGTGCCTATCCAGTTTGTGGTCAGGCAAGCACACTGCTGCCTCACACAGCAGCTTTGCTGCAAGCCCAGCCTGTCTTCAGAAGCAAAGGCAGCAGTTCTGAACCCTATCCTGTTCACTGCTAGAAAACAATCCCCTGCAGCCAGAACCCTCCTGTGAGGAAGCTGCTGCTGTGTAAATTCTTTGGATAGCATACAACCAGCTGACAGCTCGTTTCAAACTCCCTCCCTCACAGTCCATGGGACAGCTTGAGCAGCTGTCTGTGGTTCCTCTGGAGCCCAACACACCTTTGCGAACAAGCAGATTTGGAATAAAGAAAAAAGCACCTGCTCAGCTTGATAAAGACAACTGGGGTTGGATTTATCCAGGGAAGTGTGTGGATTTAACCAGTGTTGGATTTAACCAGTGTTGGATTTAACCAGGGAAGTGTGTGGATTTAACCAGTGTGCAAGATTCTGCAAGCAAGGCTTGTGTCTGACTTATAGCTAAGAAAGGATTTAACTCTAACATCCAGAGATCAAACAGAATCTGGCTATTGGGACAGCTGATGAAAAGGTAAGAGCAGAGAACAGCTCTAGTATTGCCTCATTTTCTTTCAGCTGCCTCCAAGGACCTAAGGCTTGAACCACTTCAAGTTTTGGAAGGAAATGCAAGATCTGTCAGTGATTTTCAAGATAATGACTTTGACATTTGATCTTGAGTGCCAGACATTGAGACCACAACCTCACCTGGTCTCTTGTTAAAAGAGAATCTTGACAAATCACCATCCTCGCTTTTTGCAGTGATAGAAATTACAGTTAGCATAGCACATTTTGCAAGAGGCAAGAAAACAAAGCTTACAAGATGTGGGCAAAACTTTTCTGTTAATATTTGAATTGTTTTCAAAGGGAGAGTCAAACAACCTTGACTCTCAGAAGGAGGACTGAGTTCAATTTTTCAACTGGACAAGAACTCTTAAATTCAGGGCTTTGAACCTAACAAAATACAAATGAAATACAAAACCCCAAACTAATGAAATAGATCATATCTAATAAAATATCTTATGGTATCTAATATCCAGATGATCAGTCAAATTCCTTATTTAATCACAAGTGTTGCATTAGAGTTGGTTTTAATAAAAATATTCAGTATTGTTAGACAGGCTGCTTATGACAGAGGGATAATCCATGAGAAAACAGTATCAGTCACCAAGGCAGAAATGAGTCTAAAACCTACAGAGGAGATTTCAGTTGTATTAGTTAAGAAGCACATGGTGTTTCTATCAATATTGCATTCGTAGACAAACTTCAATAGATGAATCAATATGTAAACTACTTAAAAGTAGCTAAATGATCATCATCATTCCAGATAAACAGGGCTTCCACACTTCTGCTTCCATGGCCCTGCTCATAAAGAAAGCTCATTTTTTTTGCACAAAATTGAAGGGAAACGTCCTCTCTATTCATCATTTAACACAGGCTACCTTAGACATCTCCTTCAGAGCTCCAAAAGGAAAAAGACCATGGAAACACCTCAAGGAGAGCAAAACTGCCTCCAGTTCAGGCTATGGGAATATGCTCTTACCTCAAACCTCACACCTGCTTGTACAGATCCATGCCAGTGATGGAGCACTTCCACCTGTCCATTCCAGAGCACTGGATCAGGGACTGCAAACTCTCAAAGTTTTCTTTGGTGACTGTGTTCTGGCTTTGGAAGCAGATCAGAGGAAGCAATTCAGAGGGTGAGAAGGCAGGAATATTGGCATGTTTGTGTAGCAGCACATAATGGTTGTTCAATGTCTGTGACAGAAGAAGAAACTGAGGAGTCCCAGCTTGTCTGCAGCTCTGCTTTGCTCAGGGTTGCTGCTGCAGCAAGTCCAAAGTTGTTGTCCTAGAGTTGAAGGAGGGAATGGAATCTATTTCTTGAATAGCTTTTCAGAAGAGCTGGGCTATTTATGAAGAGAGAACCTGTAACATCTTCTTTCCTGGGGGTTCTGCCTGTGTGGGAGACAGAGCTTTTCCAAGACAGCAGCAATCACAAAGAGGCAGCTAAGTACACATGCAGACTGTCAGAAAGTCACCACATGCTGGCACAGGCTACCCCAGATACACTGAACAATCCTTCAAGGCTTCTCAGCTCTGCAGGTCACCAATTCATGGCTTCTGGAAGCTCCTAGGCTGACACTGTTGGAAGACTCACCTGACATCCTTCATTTGTACTCACCTGGCAAATGGGCAACTCACCAGCTTGTGTGTCCATTGCGTGCTTGGCAGCTTTCAAAACCTTCCCTTCAGGCTGGCATTTTAAGTTTGTCCTTCATAATAAAGATTGGGGAAAATGAAAAAGCAAAATTAGTCATGAAACAGTGTATTTTATTTCTGCTTTGCTCCTTTCAGAGTTAAAGAAAACAGAAGTGGGCTAAGAATAAATTCTAGTGGTTCACCACTGTACTGGATTGCCCAGCATACTGGAGAAAGCTACTGGTGTGCACACTATAGACCACAGTGAAACACATCTTATTGGAGTGTGCACACAACACAGGATCTTCTCAGAGATTCTTAGGCTGCATCCCTCATTTCAGCGCTTCTTGCTGTGAGATCAGCACACTTGGGATTGTACCCAGCAGAAAAGGTAAGTTAGGCTGGAAGAAGAGCAAAGAGGGATGTTTTTTGCAGTGGCTCACTGGTAAAGGCAGACTGATGAGGAAAAGACAATTCTCTTATGAGCCCCAAAGACCACAGAAGCCCCCCAGTGCCCTTCCAAAACCAACCATCAAGCAGATCACTGCAGTGACTGCAAAGTGTCCTGAGGGAGACTGGGCTCCAGAAAGCATCCCAAGAAATGATGGCAAAAAGTTCATTTTCTCGCCCAGGTTGGCAGGCGTTTGGTAAACCTGCATTGCCACCTACCGGTTGTTTTCTACTCCAGATGTCTAGGACTTTTATTTTTCCAACAGTCCTTCATATTTTGGCTATTTTACAATGAACTTCCACACACCCCAGGAGAGAACTAACAAAACATCTGACTTACTGCAGTATGAAATAGCATCTGAGATTCCTTTTCAAGCACGTCAGTAGTAACACCAGCAACGTCATCCTGGGGCATTTGGAGAGGCACCTACAGCTTTTTGTGCTGCACATCTGAGCACCAACCATGTTCTGAAGGGCACAAGTTACCTGTGAATGTACTTGACCTGTTCTCCACATGCCAGAGGCTGTGGGAGCAGCTCTTCCCTGAGCCACGGAGCTTTGGTTAATTGTCTGTGTTACCGATCAGCAATTCTCTGGATAAATGGCATTACTGGAGCAATATGGAAAATTAGTGTCATCAATAAATCTATTGTAATATTATATTAAAATAATATTATTAATCCTAAAATTATATTAATCTAAGATGACATTAATCTACCATCAGATTATATTAATATAAAATATTAATAAAAAGCCATGAAAATACTTGTACAGTTATGGTCTGTTGGTTGATTTGGTTTTCTTTGGTTGGTTGCTTTTGTTTTGTGTGGCTTTTTGTTTGGTTGGTTTTTTTGTTTGGTTGGGTTTTTTACTCTTAGTTAATTTGCAGTATGTGATCACTTATTTTATACATTTATTATTTGGGTTGGTCTCTGGATTTCTTGGGGTTTTTTTCCCCAGATCATTGCATTTGGTCCTACTCATAAGCAGTCTGGAGTAAGATGTATTTGTCCAGTAACTTTCTAATGTTTGATTAAATTAGTTCTATCCTACAATTCTTAGTGTTTCCACACAGAAGCTTCCAAGTGATTCCTGCTTCTATGTTTAGGAGCTCTGGGAAAACAGCAATGACTGGAATAGTAAGTTTAGGGGGGTTGGGGTTGGTTTGTTTTTTTGCAATACAGAAAGTTTTGGAAGTTAGAAAGCAATTGTGTGGGGATTTCAACACTGCTCATTGATTTCTTGCCAAATCCCAGGTAAATAGCAATTTTTTACATCAGTTTGTTGATTCTCCATTAAGAGTTCTGATGTATTGGGGTGTACCATATGCAGGATCACCACCACCCTTAGTCAGATCTCTTCTGGTGGAGTATGGAGGAGAAAGGGACTCCAAATGTTTTGATTTTTAGCCCAGAAATGTAAATGCACCTACAAGAATAAGACCCACAATGCTTTATTTTCTACAGTGCAAGGTAAACCTAGCCTATGCTTTTTAGGAAAACATCTAGAATAAGCATTGTGTTTGTGAATAGTAAAACAGACCCCATTTCATATTTTTAGGAAAAAAACCCAATTGTTTTCTGATGAAGACTTCAGTGTAACCATACTCACATTGACTGGAGGGAGTTTTAATTACTAGTAATTGATAATTACTACTCATTGATATTTACTAATCATCTTCATTGTCTGTACTTCCTGCTGAGAGAAAAAATCCCCACAAAGTCCTTTGAAAAAAACGAAGTGTTAAAGATTCCAAATAATTCCTTCTAGTAGCAATCAATGAGCATGCAACAGCTTCTCTCTCCTAATAATAATAAGAGTGAAGGATGAAGCCAAGCAAGCACCATTTACAGAGGGAGGATAGCAATTGCTTTCTCTGAGGGAACACAAAGAAATTCTAATTTCTACTGTGTCTGCCTACAAAGTTTAAAAGAATAAAACTCCACCTAGAGAAAATAAAAAGTAATAAATTCCATGATCCTGTACTTGGGGATTCTCCTTGAAAGCAGCCAAGGTCCTTCCAGACCTCGTGAGCCTGCTCTCGTCATGTACCTGTGTGGCAGGGACTCCTGCAGTACCAGGAGAGTGCACTTCATGAACCCACATCCCTTCAGATCTTGCATCTTAGAGGGAAACTGCTGGATCTGAGACCAACTTGGCTGCAGGGAACAATGCTGTCTTTTCCCAAACTTCTTTGTGTCAAAGATCTAGGCTGTGTGTAACCCAGGAGTGTTCCAGGGATGCTTTACTCAAATTTATTATCAACTGACATGGAAATGTGATTTTTCAATGCCTAAATATAGAACTGTCAGGATTCCAAATGCTTGTTGCTCCACCTGCCAAGGAGTTAAGGATGCAGTGCTCCAGCCTGGCAGACAGTTGCCATGGGAACAGCATGTCTCACTATGCTAAACTATCACTCCCTGATAGTTTTCCACAGTCTTATAGATGACCTGTAGCTTGGAATTTGTGAGATTCCAAATGACAACGCTGCAAATTCATTTACTGTCTGTATTCAGTCCAAACTGTCCCAGCAAAGGGCATCTTGACTGGTGTGACTAAGCCCTGCATTAATAAACAACTCCTCCTGCATGCTGCTGTTTTCTCTTTTCACAGAAGAAACAGGTGTGAACATGAACACATATTTCCGTAATTGCCTTGTGCTTGAGAAAAGCTCCAGTTAACATTTACATTTATTCTCCATTAACAAGGAGACATTTAAAGGCCACCCTTTTAATACAGAATTCCACTCACATAGGTTCTTTTCTGCCCTTGCCAAGCCAAAGCAGTTCTGTTTTCACAGCCTCTGCCCTCACCAGAGGAAAATATGTGTGTCTCTCAAGCCACTATAAATCTACAGGTTTTCACAACGTATTTGATATGAACCCCGTGTCCTGACCACTGAAAATACTTAGATGACTGGCAGCTTCCTGAGAAGTCATCAGAGAATCTGCTGCCAGAGAAGGTATAGACACAATAAACTTGGAAGCAGAACTACTTTATTTCCTAAGAAGTCTTGCTGGTGCCCCCTGCATCCGAGCAGAAGGAGCTGGTGCTCTCTGCATCCGAGCAGGAGGAGCTGGTGCCCCCTGCTGCTGAGCAGGAAGAGCTGGTACCTCCTTCATTTGAGCAGGAGGAGCTGGTGCCCCCTGCATCCGAGCAGGAGGTGTGTCCTGCAGTTCAAGAATGAAAGGTAGGTGATCACTGCAACCTCACACGTCCCTGACAGGCTGACAGACGGAATCCCCACTCTCAGTGGTCCTCAAAATGCACCTTGAAAGTAATAATAAAATATCTTCTGTATGTCCTTTTATTTCAACCCAAGCAAGGCATCAGCACATGCGAGTGGGAGCAGGGAATGCAGCCCACCAACAAGCAGCCCTTGCTGCAGAAACAACAAGGACTGAGCTCCAGGTCACACAGGAACAGATCCGGGTGGGTTTGAAACATCTACAGAGCAGGAGACTCCAGACCCTCCCTGGGCAGCCTGTGCCAGGCTCTGCCACCCTCACTGTAAAGAAGTTTTTTCTCATATTGCTGTGAAGCCTCCCATGTTCCAGCTGCACCCACTGCCCCTTGTCCTGTCACTGGGTGTCCCTGAGCAGAGTCTGGCTCCATCCTCCTGACACTCACCCTTTGCATCTTTATCAATATCCATGAGGACCCCCTTCAGTCTCCTCTTCTCCAGGTCCCAGCTCCCTCAGTCTCATCAGGGCAGAGCAGAGGGGCAGGAGAAGCTCTCTGACCTACTTCCCACACCCCTTCTGCTCCACCCCAGGGTGCCATTGGCCTTCTTGGCCACCAGGGCCCGTTGCTGGCTCATGGGCACCCTGCTGCCACCAGCATCACCAGGGCCCTTTCCCCTGCACTGCTTTCCAACAGGTTAGTCCTGGTCCCTGGGGCCTTGTGCAGCTGCTTCAGACACCCTGCATGTCTCAGATGCCACGAGGTGCCAACCTGAATCAAACCCTTTGCCAGTGCCTAGGCTAGCTGTGCAGATGTGGGGGTCAGTCACAGTCACACCCCTACACTTTCAGTGCTCAAGTCCAAAGCTTTCTGGCATTGACAAGATCCAAGCACAGCCCTGTTTATTATGAGAAGGCTCCCCAGTAGCCACATGACACCCACAAATGAGACATCAGTTCCAGTTTCACAGGTTTCTTCTCTTCAGCAAAATACAAGTAGCACTACTCCTGCTCTGGCTTTGTTCCTGTGCCAAGATGCCAGTCTAGTGTGTGGGGTGTTTTCTGTTGTCACTAGGAACCTACCCCCAAAGCAAACAGAGTGCCATGTGACACTGCTGCTGGGCAACTCCTTCAGGGGAAGCTGACACGCTGCACTGGGGTAGATGGCACTTTCCCTGGCCACTAGAAAAAGAGCATTAAATTGTTCTGAACATAACCTGCTTCAGAACTTTGTCAGGTGCTGGAGAAAGGGAAAATTCTAGCAGGTCACACGTCCTTCTAACAGTTACTCTGCTTTGTGGATTTACTAATGAACAAACTCTGGTGAATAGCACAGAACAAGTCTGAGAAGTTTCACTGACAGGTTATGAGAGCCACACACTGAAAACTCCTTCAGCACATACCAGGAAAAAACAGATACACAGGAGTCACTCTAAAAAATCCCGCACTGATTAAACACCAACCAACCGACCGACCGACCGACCAACCGACCAACTACGGACCAACCGACCGACTGACCAACTGACCAACCGACCATCCAACTGACCAACTGACCAACCATCTGACCAACCAACCAACTGACCAGCCATCCAACTGACCAACCAACCAACCGACCAACCGACCAACTGACCAAACCACCGACCGACTGACCAAGCCACTGACTGACCGACCAACCAACCCACTGACCAACCCACCGACTGACTGACCAAGCCACCAACTGACCAACCAACCAACCCACTGACCAACCCACCGACTGACCGACCAACCAACCCACTGACCAAGCCACCTACTGACCAACCAACCAACCCACCGACTGACCAACCAACCAACCCACTGACCAACTCACCGACTGACTGACCAAGCCACCGACTGACCAACCAACCAACCCACCGACCAACCTACCAACCATCCAACTGACCAACCAACCAACACTGACCAACCAACCGACAGACCGACCAACCAACTACTGACTGACCAACCAACCAACACTGACCAACTGACTGACCAACCAACTACCAACCGACCGACCAACCAACTACTGACCGACCAACCGACCAACCAACCAACCAACTACCGACCAACCATCTGACTGACTGACCAACCAATCAACTGACCAACGAACCAACCAACCAATCAACTAACCAAACAACTGAAGAACCGACCAACTAACCAACCACATGACCAATGACCGACAAACTGACCGACCAGGCCCCTGACTGATAACAAACAGACCAACTGACCAACCAACCAAAGAACTGAACCAGCGGACCAACCAACCAACCAACTGACCACAATCCCATCAACCAACCAACCAACCAACCAACCAACAGACCAACCACAATCCCATCAACCAACCAACCAACCGACCAACCAACTGACCAACTGACAAACTGACCAACCAACTGACCAACCCACCAACCAACCCACTAAGGCTTTCAGCTCTCTGTACCATTCCTTGTAATAACAAACAAGTTGAATAAACTTGTCCAATTAACCTACTAACTGCTGCCAAATAGAAAAGTTAGGAAAGCACAGCCCCTGACACAACTGAGAGGTGACACGGGCAGTAGCTGTTGTTCCAGTAGTGCTGCTAAGGAAGGGAGGAGGGAGTATTCAGTCTGTTAACCCTGTGAAGTATTGGTTGAGGATTTATGGCCAGACAAACTATATGGCTACATAACACAGACAATTCAAGGACAACATTCTGTTGCAGCAAATTGTAAAATTATTTATTTTCACTATCAATATATTACTATCTCAGGCATTACAGTTTAAAGGTTTGACAGTTAAAGCATTCAGGCAACTACTGGAAGAAACAGGCGCCTATTTTCCTAACTTTCACACAGTTCTGCTTTCAGCTGGAGGCACCCAAGTTCCTTCAAAAAGCTCCAAGACCTACATTATCCTTCACTGATGGATTTCTTATCCATCAGAACACTTCTCAAACAATGTCACTTCTTGCATCTGTCAAGAAAGGGGATGCTCTTTTCCTGTAAGACAAACAAACCCTCCAGTTACTTAAGTTATCACAGCTTTCAAAAGTATCCTTATAACCAACCCTGTTCTACTCCATGCATCCTAACAAATTGGTATGTTGTGGATTAAACAGTTTTACTTTCATTAGTAATAGTGACTCAATCTGAAATCTTCCTGGAAAGTTTTGTCTACACACTAACATCTCAGTTCAATCAGAGTTCAATGCCCTTGGCCTTCTTGTTCCCCTGGGCACACCCTGGCTCATTTTCATTTTATACTTTTTCTCCCTAGCAACAGAGCCCAGAGATAAAGGCACCACAACCTGCACTGAGTTAATGAATAGTTTTCTAGGGGACAACTTAAACACTGGAATCAGACTTTCACCAAGACAGTAATTTCTCTTTTCATTTTGAAAAGACAGGTGGAGTTTACACACAACAGTAAATCTGTGTGCTGTGATTTCATGCTATACAGCTTTACTGTGACTTCATACTATTTCAATTTGGAAAGACACCTCATCTCTTTTCTGACAGCACATGGTACTTGCCATGACCCCTTTTAGAACTTCACTTAATACAAAAAAAAAGGTACTTACTGGCTTTTCAAGCACAATTGGATAATCAGGAAGGAACTCTGGCTTCTTCTGAGAGAGAGAAACACTTGACAGTTTCAGAAGGAAGTCTCTGCTGTACTGGATCCTACCTGTAAATATACAAAATGTCCAAGTTCAGTACCACTGTTTAAGGCATTAAGGTTGGGAATTCAGAGAACTGATCTGGGTTCTTAGAGCACAGCAGAAATGCTGCATGTGAAATATAAAAATCAGTATTAAAACAGAAGAAATGGATGTCTGACCTTAGACAGCATCTCATCTGAATGCTAGCAAACTGACAAATATGAAGGACTATTCCAAGGTAATAAGGGCTTGTTGCTTTTATATAAAGAGCAAAAAAAGGTGAATCCACACTCACATTAGAGACTCCCTCTATCTTGTTCTAATTAAGAGAAACACCACAAACTGGTCTTGAGAGGCATATAAGCAGATCTGTTTATAACTCTCACCCAAGTGGCATATCTTCCTGTGGGAGAGCTGACAAAAATGGAGTGTCTTTCCTTTAAGCTATTGAGGTGACCTCTTCCAACAGCTACAAGTAATGATGAGATCTGCTGCATGTTGAACTGTCAAACAGATTAACACCAATCACAGCCTTTTGGGGGTTTTACACTGAACCAACAGAGGTCAGGGGTTTGCTCAGAACGTGCACATTAACCCTGAGTTCATACCACTGCCTCTCCTCCAGCTTAAGTCTCAGGTGTAAGATTCCTGCCCATGTCTGCATTTCAAGCTGATATTCCTAATGAAGAGCAGAAACAAGAGGAATGGAGTTAGGTGAAGAAGGGACAACATTTATTTCTGCTTCCTGGTGACAATGAGGTTTATTCCTCTAGGAAAAATGGGTCTCCTGTAATCACTGACTACAGCTTTTGCTTCTCAGGCTGTAGGCTGTTGACAAGAGAAGCCACAAAGTCAGCTATGACTGGGATTTGTTTCCTCCTTTTGCCCACAGATGACTGTCATCAACTGCTGAAATGGTGTCAGGGCACCAGGGTGAGTTTAAAGACACCCCTCTCTCTGAGTTGGACAGATACAGGTTTGAGGAGTGGACTGACTGCTCAGTGGGTAAGAAACTGCTCACATCCAGAGGGTAGTGCTCAATGTCCAGATGGAGATCAGTGACAAGTGATGTCCCTCAGGGGTCCAGTACTGTTTAGTACAGTTCTCAAAGACCAAGACAGTGGGATTAACTGCACCATCAGACCATTTCCAGATGACACCAAGCTGAGTGCTGCACCTGACCTGCTGGAGAGACAGGGTGCCACCCAAAGGGACCTGCACAAGCTTGAGAAGCAGACCACAGATTCAACAAGGCCAAGTGCAAGGCCCTGCATGTGGATCAGGGGAATCCCTAATATCAATCCAGACTAGGAGGTGATTGAGAGCAGCTCTTCAAAGAAGGACTTGGAGGTTCTAGTGGATGAAAAACTGGGCATGAGCTGGCAGTGTGAGCTTGCAGCCCAGAAGGCCAACTGTATCCTGGGCTGTGTTAAAAGAAGTGCTGATGCAGGTTGAAAGCGAGTTGAAACTTTTTATGACAAGGGTGGTGAAACACTGTCCCAGGTTGCTCAGGGAGGTGGGGGATGCCCCATCCCTGCAAACATTCCACGTTAGACTGGACTGGCAACCTGAGCAACTCTGAGCAACTTGATCCTGCTGAAGATGTCCTTGCAGGGGATTGGACTAGATGACCTTTAAAAGATGCCTCCCAACCCAAACTACTGTTTGAAATGAAGTTATTTCTAACCATCAGAAGATTAATATTTCAGAAGCACTGTAGCAAGAGTAAGGAAAGGAAGCCAAACTACTGAATTCCTACACTGGTTGCATGCAGAAGTCTGCAAGCCATGACCACTGCAACAGGCTAAAGGGTGCAATTCAAACCTGTGCTTCCACACACAGAAACAATCTACACAGAACCAGCTTTTTCTGTGAAGAAATGTTGTTATGCTCAGGGTTTGTTTTTTCTTGGTTTTCTTTGGTTATTTTAGGTTGTTGGGTGGTTTTGGTTTTTTGAGATTTTTTTTCTTTTTAGGGAAGTGAAAAAGAAAAGAAGAAAGGTACCCCCTTATATACAAGTGTGTCAGTGGAGGTTTCCCTCCACAATTCTGACCAAGTTTCACACCTTCTCTAGAGTGAAGAACAGAAAAAACATGCAGGCTAATTTTCTTCTACCCAGCAAATACAATTCTGACACAGATCCCCATGCAGCATTTTACCTTTTTTACCTTTTTTTTTACCTTTTTTTGCTTCTGATTCATTCTGGTTCAGCTGACAGGACACCACAGCCTGAGGGAAGAGCTTCATCTCAGTCATTTCAGGTAAATGCAAGAGGGAGGAATGAGTGAAAGACTTGTGGATATGTATCACAAGTTATAAACCTTGTTTTCTTTCAGCACATTAAACCAAGGATGTATGTTTATGGATTTCTTAGTTAAAAATAACAGTTGTAGCACTGTCTCAGTTACCAATTTTGATTTCATCAGTCACCAAGATTTTGGACAATTAATACTTCCTGTGCACAAAAAAAAAAAAAGGATTCTGTTCATTTTTTTCCCACTCCTTGCAACTGAATAACTGTGTTCTTCACAGTGTAAGAACAGTCTGAAAAGAGACAGTCTTGCACAAATGAAACTGCAGTAGGAACTGTAGCCATTTATTATATATATATATATATATATATATAAATAAAAATATGTAGCTAGCTATAGAGCTATCCACCTCTAACTTGAAAGATGAAGGTCCTGCAAAATAACTGCAGAAAGCTGTGAACACAAATATTGGTAACACAAGACAAGGTACTTCTAGTGTCCTAACCTATGTAAACTTACATTTTAATTCTCTTTTTTAATAGATCATTGCTATAGAAGACTGTGACTGGTTGGAACAAACTGGTTTTCCTTTAGCAATACTGTTATGTCAACAGCTGCTCCTGTTTTATTTTACCTTCCAGTGTTTAGTATTGTGCTCACCTGTCTCCTCTAAAAGGAAACATATTACAGGAGTTCTTTTTATATATATATACATATACAACTACCAAACAACTTCAAGGACACTCTGACCAGGAAATACAGTTTACTTTTCATTTGGTGACAGAAGTGATCAGCTGACCTCTAATTTCTAGCACTCTGCAATCAACTTTGTTATTATTTACTCAATACTCACTGGGTTAATCTCACTCTGCAAACATTCTTCAGCATTGCTGGGTACTTCAGACTCACAGTTTAACACAATTCCTGATGCCAGTGAAGATAAGGGGGAAAAAAATTAAGAAAAAACATTGTAAATAGACTATATATTTTGATTCTGTGATACTTGCCACATGGATATTAATGAAATTCAACTGCAAAGATTATACAGGTATTTAATCACCACTTAAAAGCTCTATATTGCCATTGGAACTTTTTTTTCATGAATTTTAAACTAAGTAAAAACTGATCATGTCACTTAACTTCTGTCCACACCACCACTGCTGTCACTGTTTCTCCAGCCACCAAAAATTTCTTAACTATAATAACAGCTGTAATATATCTGTACCTAGAATGGATACACCTACATCTGAATATCTGCATATCTAGAAGGCAGAGAGAGATTTAAAAACAAAAATATATGCACCTGACAAATATCACATCATTCGTTCTCAGGCTTGTTAGTTTAACCTTGACTGAAGGCTAGCTAAGAATGGTACAATGCAGTATATTTTACTTGCAATAAAAGCTAAAAATCAATTTATTACATTGTGGTTTATGCTTTCCACATCAGAACCAACTCAACAAATCTAAGTTTAACAGAGAAGCCTGATCCAGCTTTCTGAAGCCAGAATTCAAGATGCCAAGCTAGAAGACAAAAAGAGTTCTGTAGCCACACTACTCACCTTGTTTAGCAGGCAGGTGACACACGGGTTGTGCTGGCTGAAGGGATTTCCCAACACACTTTTTGTTTTCCCTAAACATTATGAAGGATCACACTGTAAAAAAAGCAGCAAAAAACAACAGAATTCAGTTTCAAAGAGAGAAGTGAGAAAAGCAGTCTAGTTGCATTTGATAAGAGGATATGCAGTATTTTCTATCCGGGTAGGAAAACGAAGCAAGGCCCAACACAGAAATTGTCTTTGATGATGGAATATTCTGGATAAAATTTGCACAAAGACAGAATCACCATCTCACACATTTTTCCTTCCAACTGAGCTACCCTAGCTGCTTCTCAAAGTTTTCCTGTATGTCTTTGAGGAAAGGAGATAGGGACCTGTGATGGAAAGAACATTTTCTAACAATTGAATAATGAAAAAAATTAGAAAAATGGAAAAAAAAAAAAAAAGGCCCATCTGAGAATTTTCTACTTTCTACATTACTGTTTATAAACTGAACTTTTAATACAGTCAAATAACTGTTTTCTAACACATCCCATTTTCATGTATAGAAACTAAATGTTAAATGGCTGCTGGTTGAATTTGTTAAGTCAAAGCTAAGAAAAAAGCTTTGCTTTGATTCCTTTGTTTCCCTACCTTCTCATCTTGAAAAACCAAGACCTGAAAGCTGTGGACAAAGGTAAAAAAAAAATAAATTCCTGCAGTTGAATGAACTGAGACCACTGACATGGAAGACAGATTTAAGTTTCTTCAGGTTAGGAATGCTTGTTTAACCCATATTTATACCAGATACTTATGTCCACATACAATAATGCAGCAATTATATGGATTATATGGATATACGCATTGGAAGGTGAAAAAAAAAGCAGGTCTTCCTTCACACTCTGCAAATTAAATACACACTTTATAAAGACTAATAGTTGTTAAAGAGGCTGAACAGCTTCTAGAAAGCTATTTTTTTCAAGGCCTATTTTTGAGGATGAAAAGAAGGTGAGATGTGGCAGCAAAACCCTCTACCACATTTCCACCAGGAAAGAAAGCACACGCACTCCCAAAGCAAGCAGAAAAGCAGAGCAGAGGGGGAAGCCTGGGCAAGGGTGAAATTAGGTCCAAATCGCTCCAGAAGGGGCTCTTGCTTCCTTTAGGCAGAAGGAAGATGCTCCAAAAGATCTCCAGTTACGCCCAGTCTTCTGGACAGCGTTCTACCTGCAAAGCATCAGCAAAGGTGGAGGTTTCTTTCTCGGCTGTTCGTTTGAATAGCTGGGAAATAAAGCACTGCCATGAGAGCCTTGCTGCAGGGGCACCTCCTGCACCCCACGACCTCCCCCTTGCAAAGGCTCCCCTCGCAGTCACCCTGCTTGTGGCAAACGGGGTGGGCTGGATTTCCACGGCTGCTGTTGTGAGAATCGGAAGTTGGGACATTTGCGACCAGCGGCCCCCCGAAACGTCCCGGGGAAGACTTTCCTGAGCACGCCAAAGAGAATTCACACGTTTCTTATGAAAAAAACCCCAACCGCTCCCGAGGCCAGTAGGCCCGCCAGTAAGCAGCAGCAGGCCCAAGGAGGCACCGCCGCGCGGGTGCCAAAGCCACCGCCTCCCCGGCCAGCCCAGCCCCTCCCCACCTCTTCTCTTCCTACCCGAGCCGCAGCAGCGTCCGCAGAGCCGCGGGTAGCACCTCCCTTCGACCCCGCTGCGTCCAGCCGATCCCCTCAGCGACGGGCGGGGCCTTGGCGCAGCGCTACCCGCCGGCGCCGCGTGCTCTGCGGCTCTGGGCGCGAAGCCGCGGCCGTTGAGCGGTCGCTCCCGCCGTGGGTGGGGTTGGAGCTCGGGGAGTGTGTGGGGGGGGCGGTGCCGGTTGCCCGCCACCCCACCCGCGGTCCCGGGGAGAGTTGGGAGACTGCCCGGCGAGGCCGTTTCTGGCGGTCCCGCGGGAGGGAGAGAGGCTGGTGGGCGGCGGCGTGGGCAGTGGGGAACTGCTGCTTTGCTCCGCACAGCGTCCTGATTGCTTATGAGGTGGTAGTGAGGAGATAATAAATCTCTTGTCTCTTCTTTGCTGCCATCTCTGAATGTTGTTTTCATGAAGTCAGGTGAGGGGAGCCGACCAGAGCCCCTGGAATAAAGGCCATATGTGGTTGTGCTTCAGCCCCAGGCAGCAGTGAAGCAGCACATCCCAGGGGGCCAGAACTGGGGCAAAACAATCACAGAATGTGAGGGGTTGGAAGGGAGCTAGAAGATCATCGCGTTCAACCCCCCTGCCCGAGCAGGGGCACCTAGACCAAGTCACCCAGGAACAGATCCAGGTGAGTCTGGAATGTCTCCAGAGCAGGAGACTCCACAACCCCTCTGGGCAGCCCCTGCCAGGCTCTGGCACCCTCACTGGGAAAAAGTTCTTCCTTGTGTTTCCCCTAAAACCTCTTGTGCTCCAACTGACTCCCATTGCCTCTTGTCCTGTCACTGGATGACACTGAGCAGAGTCTGGCTCCATCCTCTCTACACTCACCCTGAAAATATTGACAGACATTGATGAGCTCCCCCCTCAGTCTCCTCCAGGCTAAAGAGCCCCAGCTCTCTCAGCCCCTCCTCAGCAGAGAGATGCTCCACTCCCTTCAGCATCTTGGTGCCCTGCACTGGACTCTCTCCAGTAAATCTCTGTCTTTTCTGAACTGGGGTGCCCAGCACTGGACACAGTACTCGAGGTGGGGCCTCAACAGTGCAGAGTAGAGGGGGAGGAGAACCTCCCTTGACCTGCTGGCCACACTTCTGCTAATGCCGCCAGGATGCCATTGGCCTGCTTGGCCGCAAGGTTGCATTGTTGGCTCGTGGTCATCCCCCTGTCCACCAGGACCCCCAGGGCTCTTTCTCCAGAGCTGCTCTCCAACAGATCAGCCCCCAGCCTGTACTGATACATGGGGTTGTTGTTCTCCAGATGCAGCACATTACACTTGCTCTTGTTAAATTTCATTAAATTTCTCCCTGCCCAGCTCTCCAGCCTGTCCAGAATCATTTGGTTGGAAGAGACCTTTAAGATCATCAAGTTCAACCATTTACCCTGCACTGCCAGGGTCCCTAAACCATGTCCCTCAGCACCAACATCTACACGGTTTTTAAACACTTCCAGGGATGGGGACTCCACCCCCTCCCTGGGCAGCCCATTCCAATGCCCAACCACCCTCTCTGTAAAGACATTTTTTCTGATATCAATACAATACAACCTGTAGGTCAGGGTAAGAACATTTTCATATATAACCACCAATTCTAAGACTAATAACAAAATAGAACAATAGTAGTAATGAAAAGAGAGAGAACAAAAAGATAAAGAGACTCCCCTCAAAGAGAAGTGTTTAAATATGCTAAGGAGGAACTAAAAAGTGCAAATCTCACTTGTTTATTTATTAGGGGACTACAGACATGGAATAGCTAAGGGAAGGAGAAGGAGCAGGAGCAGAAACACAGCAAGAGGAAATAAATGGAGCATGCCAGGTAATTTAGAAAGCTTGTTGCTCCTGGGCCTGATGGGAATATTAGCAGTGGTAATGGTTGTTTTCTGAGGTTCTGACTGTCCCAGCAGGGGTAGTTCTCACCTCAGCCTCTGCCAGCCCTGAGCTGGCAGTACTAGTGAGACCAGCTGCCCAGCAGGCTGGCACGGGCAGAGGGAGAACTGGACTGTAGCCATTTCAGAATCATAGAATAATCCTGCTTGGAAAGGACCTCCTGGATCACCCAGTCCAACTACACCTGCAACAACAACAAATATATATAGTACATATATGCTGATATAAAGTATATGTATATATATAAAATATATATAAATATATGCTGATTATAAACATTCACACTTTTTTAGTTGCACATGGTAAGCACTAAGCACAGCAATGGCTTCCCACTTTCAGTTCAACAGTTTCTTCAGTCAAAAAAGACTCATGATTAATATTCTGAATTCTCCAATCTATTGGAAGAACAGTGTCAATATAGTAAAGAGTTCAACCTCAAGAACAGCCACTCTTGCCTGTGCTACCACCATAGGATTTCAGTTGCTGAAATATTCTGTGTGTAGACATATAAATTTAATGTACATTCTTGTCTGTCAGTGTTCTATTGACTAATAAAGTAGATACCATTAGAAAGAATACTTTTTTTTTTTTTGCATTCTGATGAAATTAAAGTAGGAAAGAAAAAAGCCTCCCCCCAAAAAAAGCAGTGCTAAATAAATCACAGTTACATATGCAAATAGGCTGATTACACTTGGCTGCACATCTGAATGACAAATTACATTGAAAATGGATTTTTAAACTTGCAACTATGTCTGGCCCCAGGCTAACCTGAGAGTCTTTTCATTTCCCCACATAGCCATTTCTTTGCTGTTAAGTGCCATACATTACCAAACTGAAACCAGGTGCAATTACAATGACACACTTGTTTAGATGAGCAATTGCTCATTTTCACACGTGCAGTGTTGATAGTGCCTTTCATACCCATTTGATGCTTTCCAGAGCCACCTTTTGTGAGGGGAGTGTGACTCTGTGGCTACATTCAAGCTACAGCCTCAGCAGCACAAGCAATATATTAAAAGTAATAATAATAAAAATAGATAGAATCATAGAATCCCAGCAGTGTCTGGGTGTGAAGGGAGCTCCAGAGCTCATTCAGTCCAGCCCCTGCTGAGAGCAGGGACATCTCAACTAGAGCAGGGTGCTCAGAGTCTCCTCCAGCCCCACCTGGAATGTCTCCAGGGATGGGGACTCCACCACCTCCCTGGGCACCCTGTGCCAGTGGCCACCACTCTGCTGGGAAACAACTTCTGCCTTAGTTCTCATCTCCATCCATTCCTGGCTCATTTCGACCATTGCCCCTTGGCCTTTCACTGCAGGCCTTTGGAAACAGCCCCTCTCCAGGCTTTGGATCAGCTCCCTTCAGGCACTGGCAGGTGCTCTAAGGTCTCCTGGAGCCTTCTCTTCTCCAGGCTGGACAATCCCAGCTCCCTCAGCCTGTCCCCACAGCAGAGCTGTTCCAGCCCCTGAGCATCTCTGTGGCCTCCTCTGGCCCTGCTCCAGCAGCTCCATGGCCCTGCTGTGCTGAGGGCTCCAGAGCTGGGCACAGGGCTTCAGGGGAGCTCTGCCCAGAGCAGAGCAGAGCAGCAGGATCCCCTCTCTCCAGCTGCTGCCCACACTGCTCCTGCTGCAGCCCAGGCTGGATTGGCTGCTGGGCTCCAGCTCACCCTGGCTGCTCATGGCAGCTGCTCCTCTCTCAGCACCCCCAAGTCCTTTCCTGCAGGGCTGCTCTGTCCCCTCATCCCCAGCCTGGATGGGCAGTGGGGATTGTTCCAGGGGCAGGGCCCTGCACTTGCTCTCGTTGAACCTCAGGAGGTTCCCCTGGGCCCAGCTCTCCAGCCTGTCTGGGTCCCTCTGGATGGATCCCATCCCTCTGGGGTATCCACAGCCCCACTCAGCTGGGTGTCCCCTGCCAACCTGGTGATGGTGCCTCCATCCCCTGCCTAGATCATAGGCACTGAATGCCCCAGTGCTCTCAGTACCTGCAAACACTGCACATCAGAACTTCAACAGACATTGGTCTGTAGGCTCAGAGAAACCAGCTGCATGTCCTGTTTCTTCTCCAAGATTCAGGAGATGCAGGAGGGTTGAAAAGCAGGGATGCCCATGGAACCTGTTGGCTCTTTTCCATCAAAAGGAGTAACAGGGGCTGTTCTTGCTGCCTGGACTGCAGCCTTGTCAGAGCAGTGTTGGTTCCAGAGTGCTCAGCTGCCTCTCCTGAAGGGGCCACCCATCAGCTGCAGAGCTTTGTTTGGCTATGATTGCCTTGGACGGTGGCAGGAGATGCCATGGGACAGCTGATCCCTAGGGGAAGAAAACTGCTGGACTGTGGCTAACAGCTCAATGACCCAACTGTATCTGAAGGAGGATATCAAGGAAAGTATCAAGATATCTGCTGTTTGCTATTTTTTTTAAATTCAAAACATGAGAGAAAGGGAAGATTTGTGGTCCTACATGTCTCAATTAATAGTAATTCAACCACATCTATCATTACCCAGAACAACAAAGGCTTTATAATCTATGTACACATGCACTTTGTAGTAGGCAGGTGTTTTAAAAACACATATATATTTCTCTTGTGTCTTTTTATACAGGCACGGGGAAAAAAGACTCATGCTTTTAATAATAATATCCTGGAAGAGCTCCATTTGCCTTGAGAGACTGGAATTCTGAATTTTTTCTATGGTGAAGTATGGTTCATCTATAAGGAATCACGAATCAACGTTCTTACTTAGATTGCCATTTAAATTTTAATTTATTTACAAGAGAAAAATATAAATATTTGTATAGCTTTTAAGTCAGCACAGAAGAAACAGGACAGGGCAAATAAGAGAATACAGAAGAGAAAGAGCAGTTAAGAGGAACACAGAAGAAAATCTGCCAGAACTAGTAGTTTGATCCAAAATTCTTAGAGTATATTGTGTGTCTATTATATCTTTTTTTATTACAGCTTACAGTGAACTCATCATCTACTTACACCCAGGATGCCACGTCCTTGTAGTGATGGATCCATCAAATGTCATCAATTTGTGTAGCTTGGGACAACAGATTGTTCTGGCCAAGAAGGTTGTTTTTCTTTCCCAAATGCTTTGGATCTTATCCTGCAAAAATCATATCCTGTGTGCCTCAGGTAGGAAAAAGAAAAGGTCACCAACCAGTAAAGGGCTATAAGGAACAGGGGCAGACCAGGAACTAAAGCATTATTGCTTTTATTAACCAAACATAGGATTAAAAACAAACAATCAAACCAAAAAAAGGGCAGAAATAGTGCCTAGAAAACCTATTCTGAAATGGAAGCCCTACAACCAATCCAGGAATAATAATTAATTAGATTATTTTTTTTAATATGCAAAAGGCTCTTTTTTCCATATGTCGGAAAAAGAAATTCACTGCCTACAAAGTGAACAGTTGAAGTCTTTAACATATTGACAGTAAGCACAGAATGTGGTCTCCCACTGCCAAAAACTAAAGACTTTGCATTCATCTTACTAAAAACAAACAAAAGAAACATAAAAATCAGACCAAATTCTCCTTTTTTTATGTAGGAAATACTGTTAGTCAGTCTCCACCCTGAGTATATGCTCACAGTGGCAC
The DNA here is from genome assembly GCA_013401355.1 of Ceyx cyanopectus. Classification (NCBI taxonomy): domain Eukaryota; kingdom Metazoa; phylum Chordata; class Aves; order Coraciiformes; family Alcedinidae; genus Ceyx; species Ceyx cyanopectus. The sequence goes on along the minus strand of VYZU01033332.1, from coordinate 43,874 downwards.
TTGGCCTCACAGGGTAGTTAAAGGTATTTCTTTGTTTTCATTTCTAAATCTTACTTTATAGGGCTTTATAAGTATTACAGAAATAATATGTCTTGTTCTGGAACAAAATTATATGAGTATATTGTGTGCCTATTATATCCTTTTCTACTACAGCTTACAAGCTTTAAAAAAAAAATAGATAATTTTTTGGACTTTCAAGGACTCTCAGTGGTCTCAGTCTCTGCTAGCAGTGCTTGCAGGGTAAGTCTGGAATGTCTTCTTCTCTTGGTGATGATGATCTTCTTGTCTTTGGAATCCAAGAATTGTGTTACAGGGGGTTTTACTGAGCAGCAAACAGCATCTAATTCTAGACAAAAGATATAAAAAATAAATGTTTGTCTGAATTGCAGCACATATTCCTCATCAGTTTAGAACAGATTGTAGACTTGGAAGAATGACAGAGATTCCGTAAATAATAATGAAATAGGAAACCCAGGGTTCAGTAACTCAAATATGTCCTTAAATCAGGTAACAGCAAGGCTCTTTTTTTCTAGAAGAGCCAAGATTAGGGTCCTCAGCTCTTGGGAAATTCCAGCCCAGTTTTCTAGCTCAGACAGCCAGTGCTGAACTGCAAAACTAAAAGCCCAGAGAAGGCTCCAGGGAGACCTTAGAGCACCTGCCAGTGCCTGCAGGGAGCTGCTCCAAAGCCTGGAGAGGGGCTGTTTCCAAAGGCCTGCAGTGAAAGGCCAAGGGGCAGTGGTTGGAATGAGCAAGGAGATGAGAACTAAGGCAGAAGTTGTTTCCCAGCAGAGTGGTGGCCACTGGCACAGGGTGCCCAGGGAGGTGGTGGAGGCCCCGTCCCTGGAGACATTGCAGGTGGGGCTTGAGGAGGCTCTGAGCACCCTGCTCTAGTTGAGATGTCCCTGCTCTCAGCAGGGGTTGGGCTGGATGAGCTCTGGAGCTCCCTTCAACCCAGACATGTCTAGGATTCTGTGATACTGGTGACAGGGCATTTTAAACAAATCTGGAAGCATTTTGAATAGAAATGCAGATATTGACAATTTTTCTCTCACATTTTTTATTTAATGGTGATTTTGGCCCTTGGGGAGGTGGATTTAATTCTTGAATTTGTTTTTAATTTCATTGATATTGGCTCCCTGTGTTCTTGGGCCATGTCAAACTCAGGGCATGTCATCCAGGAGCTCTCAGCTCTCTCAGTCACACAGGACATTGCTAATGGAGGAAACCTGGGGTCACAAATGTGCTCCTCATGTCACAGAATAATATCTTGATGCTACAGGTTTTCAGCTCTCATTCTGACCCAGGGGAGAGTGGTGCAGACAGAGGTGTCATGGGGCAAGTCCAGAAGCCCAGCTTAGATCCCAGGTTCTCTCCGTCTTACCCTGTAGCTGTGAGGGCAGCTGGATAATGAGTTCTACAGCATCTTCCCAGGGATGCTGCAATCAAGCCTTCCTGGGCTAGAGATTATGGCAGAAGACAGATCACACACACACAAACTGAACCAAAAATGGGGAGAGGCTGAAGGATCTGGGCATGGTCAGTGTGGAGCAGAGGAGGCTGAGGGGGAAACTCATTGCCCTCTCCAGCTCCTGACAGGAGGGTGCAGAGAGGTGGGTGCTGGACTCTGCTCCTCGTAACCAGTGACAGGACCAGGGGAAGTTCAGACCAGAGCTGAGGGGAAATGTCTTTAGTGAGAGAGCAGTTAAACATGGGAAGGGACTGCCCAGGGGCTGGTGCAGTCCCCATCTCTGGAGGGGTTCAGTAGATGTGGTGCTGCAGAGCATGGGCTGCTGACCATGGAAGTGTTGGGGAGCAGGTTGGACTGGATGCTCCTGGAGGGTTTTTCCAACCTTATGGTTCTATGAAAACAAAACAAGTAGCAGTCCATGGAAATGTTCAGTTCTGCTTAAACCACCCTTAAGTAATTACCAGATTTTTTTTTTTGCCCCTCATTTTCCAGAGCGTGGTTTCCTCTGTTCCCTGTTCTGACAGGGAAAAAGCATGGCAAAAGTTTCACTGGAGAAACCCTACACATTAGTAACTGTTACAGATATAAAACATTAGAAGAAAAAGATGATAATCACAGGACAAAAATAAAGAGGACCCAAATACTCCAGTAATATTACATTGGTAAAATTCTCAAGGCAAATCATTTAAAAATCTAATTTTCTAAGCAACTATTCTACTTTTTCAAGCCAAACAGCAGTATGAGAAGAAAGGTGTGTTGCACATGGGTAAGAGGCTTCATAAAAGGATTTTGGAAATTCTAGGAATGCAGTCTGATCATTTTGAGGATATGCTCTGTGGCCTGGACCCGCAAACCTGCTGGCACCTGCCTTCTCACACCGTGTACCTCAAACCAGTCTTGAAATTTCATTTTCCCTGGGAAATAGTGCAAGAAAAAGAAATGTGCCCTTGGAGGTGTTTTTTTTTTACCTCAATCCCAACCTCTCCCTGGATATTGCTTAAAAGGCCAAGCAACTCTGTTAAAGTGCACCTAGAACGACACCATTATCAACTGGTGGGAAGCTCTGCTAGAGATGCTATGAAATAGACTTGGAAATACATTTTCTCCACAGCAAGGTAACATCGGATAAACCCCTGACATGCAACCACCTGGCTCATCCCATTTCATCTTTTAGCTGTTCCTTTTAGTAAGTGGGAAACTCCCTTTGGTCATCATTTTGCCATTCAACTTGGCACCTTCAACAATTTCCAGTCCATACTCTTGTGTTGGGTGTTGCTTTTAGTAGGACACACTTGCTCTGGTGTTCAAAAGGAACCATAAGAAGAGCTGCACAGATCCAGATGCAGAAGCTGTTGAGCTCAATGCCCTTCTGTTCTGGAAGAGCCCAGGATCAGAGCCCGCAGCTGAAGGGAAAAGCAGAAATGGACAGGGATGCCTCCCTGCTAGACCTCTCCAGCTCCCACTGAAGTGGAACGTGATGAGTTGCCAGCTAATCAGGCTAACAAGCAGCTTTCTTCTTCTGAAATAAAAGCCTTCTGTGGGTAAGGCTGCAGGAAACAGCTCTGAGACTTTTTTTTTTCTTGTTGGCTCAAATATCCATAACAAAATCTTGCAAATATATCATATTAAAGTTTCTCCCTCCCCTTCCCAATCTCCAGCCTTTTGTTCCCTCACCTGGTGAAGGAATCTGCTGCATGTTGCCTGTACCAGTGAAATCACTGCAAGAAATCGAATTAAGGAGGAACTTTTAAAGTTATTTTCAAGCATAGGAATGGACACAACTGGAAGGCTGAGGCAGAGGGACAATTTAATTGGATAGAGCTACTGAGATAAAACAGGGTTTGTAACTCCCATGAAGAAGAAAATAATCTTTGTATGGAGATTTAATATGATGAGAGTCCAGCTTTGAATTAACAGCACTCCGACCTCACAAAAAGCTTTCCAAAGAGCTGGCAGGGTGTCTCCACATCCTCACAGCTGGATCACCACCCCCTTTGAACTACCTTACCTGTGTGTTTCTCAGCTTCCGTGGAAGAACACCCCCCAGGTACTTCCAGAGGACATACTGCACTGCATTTCTGCCCTGTCAGAAAATGCAGGAGCTTAAGCCAACAGGACAAACCATCTTTATCACTCTCACCTCTTTATTACTCCATTCCTAGTGAGCCACAGGGATGTTCTAGCACTCAAGGTGCTGCCTTGGGTTGCCCTCTGTAAAGACACATTGACAGACAGAAGCAAATGCTGCTCCTCAGCCATTTCTCTAACAGCTCTCTGGCTGCTTCAGCATCTTCTCCAGGCACTTCACCTGAATTTATCAGGCTGATTTCTGATTTCTCTGGCTTCTCTGAACAAAGATCTCCTGCTAATGCAGCTCTCAGAAACACAATCCTCTGGTTCTTTTAAAGATGACCTGTCAACAGGTATGACAGGTACAAAGTCAGTAAACACTCAGCATAGTTCACAAACTGAAACACAGCTTTCAAGTGATGGGGATGGAGTCCAGCACACCCTGACTACCTGCTAACAAGGCTGCTCCACAAACAGCCTTCAGACTCTGCACAATCATGATTATGTGCTCAGAAGTGGCTGCAATGTTATGACATTTCATACTTTATAGCAGTAACTACAATGCACTTTGCAAAAGGAAGCAAGTTCCATCCCGATCCAGACCAAAGGAAATTCCTTTGTCCATGGATCGTCCCTTCTGCCCAAAAAAGCTGAGAAGCTGTCGCGGTTTGGAGTCAGGGCAACCCCCAGACCAATAACAGACCGCTCTCTTTTAACCCCCCTCCCTCCCCAAAGGGGAGAGAAAAGGAATAAGGGAGAGAGACTTAGTGATTAGAAAAAGGAACTAAAACAATTTAATTAAAAAAATGAAAATGAAGTATATACAAATATGTACAAAGCCAGTACCGAACCCAACCTCCCCCCGATGGTAATTACGTCACCCTCACGGACGCTGTGGAGGAGCTGGACTCTGGCACCGGGTCTCGGAGCGAAGAGAAGAGCCAAAGCCAAAGGGGTAGACCGGAAGCGAAGAGGGACGAGAAGGGCCGGAACAGGGCGAAGAAGGGACCAAAAGGGCGAGCGAAGGGCAATAAGGGCAAAAAGGGCCAAAAAGAGAAGGACTCCCGAAGAAGAAGGGGCAAAACTTCCGGACCCCCGAGCTTATATACTGGATATGACGTGTATGGGATGGAATACCTCGTTGGTCAGTTTGGGGTCACCTGTCCTGTCCGCTCCTCCCCGCAGGTGTGGTCTTTCACTTTCTGCACCCCCCAGTGCAACACACAAACTCTAGCAATGGCCTTGGTTTTGCATTCCATCCCTGGCAGTAACTGTAAACATGAGGTGTTATCACTGTTAGAAGCAGACATTGTCTGCAAAACATGCTGCTAACTCTAGAAAGTGCAGTTAGTTAGAAACCTAAGCTGAAAAGTAAAATCACTGGACAGAATTTGCTTGGTTTTCACCCAAACCAGGACAGAAGCAAAAAGAAGAACCCAAGATAGCAAATAAAGCACAAGGGGAAAAGACACAGGGAAAAACAAGTTTCCTTTGATTCAATCGAGTCACAGTACAGAGGTTCCCACCCCACAGCCCCACCTCAGTTACAAGAGCAGCAGAGGATTTTCTGGACTGCCCCAGCCTTCTTGATTTCAAGATTTTGAAACAGGAGGCAACTGGAAAGAGTATTTGAAGGTTTGGGATGCCAACCAGCACAGCAAATCCCTGAAGGGATGTGAACAGCATTAGGAAGGGTGTCTATCAGCATATTTCCTAAGAAGCCATTGACTGAAGACCACACAATCCCAGCAGTGCTCTCAGCCCTTGGCTACTTCCACATCATTCCCAGAACATCCAGAGAACACCAGGCTGTTCTTGCTCTCTTCTCTTCCAGTGGCTGCCACATGGCAAAGATGCAGAGGTGGCCTCTGCTGCACCTCTGTTCTTCTGTGTCACATTGGGAAATTCTTCCACTTGTTGTTGATAAATGACAAAATCTATGCAGTTTGAATAATAATCTTTATTAGTTTATTTGTAAAAGGTACATTGGAATCCTGAGCTACTGCTTTTATACATTTAGCATCATACAAAGACAGATCATTTACAGTTGGATCATTTACATTTATTGTGCTCCAAAATCCTTATCTGAGTATAATTTTGTCCTAGCAGGAACATAGATAATTTAAATTACATGTATCCCTGAAACATCCACATTAATTTACCCATCTGACCCCATTATCTAAATTACTACAGTCATCTAACTCAGGACATTCCTTCCAAATTCAGCAAAAACTTGTTTAAAACTATGCAGATGGGCAGTGCAAGAACTGGTCCCTCAATCCTTTGTGAATACATCATCAGAAAAAGCTTTCTCTCTCCGTATTCTCCCAGCAAGTCAGTTCTAAACTGACTCCATGATGGAATGGTCCAAGTAACAGCTCACTCCTTTTCTACTACAGCAGCCTATGAACTGCCAGTGTCTCCCTTTGCAGTGACCAGTGCATGACTCTCCCAAAACCCCTCCCCACCTTCTTGTCACCTCCACCACACTGAGGTTGGATGAAACAAGTCGTAAGAAATACTTCCCTTAGACCCTGTGCAGGAACTTCTATGGATAACTGGAGTTCCATAATCCGAGCATGGCTTTTAGGATTTGCCAGTTAAAAAAAAAACCCAAACCAAACCACAACAAAACCAAACGCCCGAGTCCCAGGATCCTTGAGAAGAAAACATTTATCCCTAACTGAAATCCAATCCTGGAGAGATGGACATTCCAACAGGCTACCAAAACAGCATCTCTCCAGCTGAAAACATCTCAGCATACAGTGCTTACAGGTGTCTCTAGCAACAGTGCCAGTCTCTCAAGTACACTCGGAGCTTCCACTGGTGAGTAAGGTCACTACAGTCTGAGGCAAAAGATACAGTAAAGCAGTTCAAGCAAAATGCTTATTGCTTAGGTTTTAAAGCAAGCCACTTGAATGGAATCTTAGTTAAAATGGGAAGTACAAATGAAGCTACTGTAGAAACACTTAGAAACACTCCTGCTTCTGAACCCTCCCTGCTCAGCCAGAAAAATGGCAGGGGGGAGTTTAATGTAACAAAGGAAATGTCCAACTTAATACTGTCTGTTGGAACCAGATCCAACCTCTACAAAGACAGAGTTCTGAACATGTAAACACAGCTTTAGTATTCAGAGCTAGGGAATCTAGCAGCAAAACAAACTATTTGCATATTATGTAGTGCAACGAACAGTTGTTCTTAGAGACCCCCCAGTCTTAGAGCTACTTTGAACAGAATGGAATCCTTACGGGAAAGCTTTTCAAAGTGTCCAAGATGTAATATCCAGAATTCCTAGATGGTAATCCACCAGAATCTATCCATTTCTCTATGCAAAACTGTGCTCTGGATAGCTGACTTTGATGGCTCCCCAGTAGCAGGCTCTGATGAGGCAGATCAAACCCAAGAGGTAAGCCACGGCCCAAGAAACGTAGGTGGCGTGAAACTGGCGTGCAAAATCCTGTGTACCCACCTGAGAAGAGAAAACACAACCTGTCCAATGGGAAGCACCACCTGCTCTCCAGGAAAGAGCAGGTTCTGTTAAGGAGAAGCACTGTAGCACCTTGTTTATTCTGGTAAGCAGAAAGCTTAATTCTACACCAGGAGCTCTCCAGTGCCAGCTTCCCACTCAAAGCAGGCCCAAGCTGCTCTGGGTTGTAACTTAGCTGGGTCCCAAAAAGGCCTCCAAGGATGGAGGCTCCACAAGCTTCTGGGTACACCTCGCAGTGAAATATTTTCATCCTTTTCTGATTTCAAAATGATCTTTTATGTTAAAAAAAAAAAAAAGACAAAGAAATGTGTCTGATTGCTTTTCTTTCCAGCTGTCACAGGTTTGATCAAGGAAACTGGAAAATCCTTCATACCTATTTTAAGTTCAGACAAAACACTATTGAGGTCATGCCACAGGTCAGAGGTGTGATGAGAATCACAGCATGGATTCAACTGCAGGTGTTGCCAAGGCATTGCTGGGACTGGCTCTAGTAACCAGTACCAGAAACTTCACAGCCAGACAGTTGATCTATTACTCAGAAAACAGAGCCTTTTAATTTCCAAAGGTCTTCTCTGATTCTACTCTCTGGAGTGCCCACAAAGTAGAAAGGCACATGCATGCTCCTAACTTTGGGAATCCCATCACCTCCACCCCAGTGGACCTCACACATCTGGCCAGGCAGCACAGTGAACTTGGGAAGTCTAGAGAGCCCTGGCAAAGGCAAGATGCTCCAGTATTGCTGCAGTGGAGTAAAACAATGTTCCACAAACCTGAACTTCCTAGAAATGAGTCTGATGTAATATTGGGAAAAAGGGACTTTCAAAGTCACCAGGGCCACCAAGCTGCTGAAGGGAGTGGAGATCTCCCTGCTGAGGAGAGGCTGAGAGAGCTGGGGCTCTTTAGCCTGGAGAAGGGGAGACTGAGGGGGGAGCTCAGCAGTGTCTGGCAAGATGTTAAGGGCAGTGTAGGGAGGATGGAGCCAGGCTCTGCTCAGTGTCATCCAGTGACAGGACAAGAGGCAATGGGTGCAAGTTGGAGCACGAGAGGTTTAGGGGAAACACAAGGAAGAACTTGTTCCCAGTGAGGGTGCCAGAGCCTGGCAGGGGCTGCCCAGGGAGGTTGTGGAGTCTCCTGCTCTGGAGACATTCCAGACCCACCTGGATCTGTTCCTGGGTGACTTGGTCTAGGTGCCCCTGCTCTGGCAGGGGGGTTGGACTGAATGATCTTCTAGCTCCCTTCCAACCCCTGCCACTCAGTGATTCTGTGGAAGTACCATGTTTCAAAGATAAACACCACATTTCATTTTTAGGAATATTTTTCTGGCTGATTAAGTCCCTGGTTTTTATAATAGAGGGGACAAAACCTAGCCAGACTCCAGAGGTTTTCCTCCAAGCCTGGGGAACCACAGGAGCTGCTGTGCAGCCACAGGCTGGGACTCACAGTTAATCCAACTCCAATGAAGATGCAGATCATTCCAATGGTGATGTAGGCACAGCAGCGTCTCCGGGGCAGGGCACTGCCAACAGATGAGCTGTTGGGAAAGAAATGGAGTTTTCACAGTTAACAAGAACAACAACAAAAGCCCCCCCCAGTGAATTGCTGGAGGAGAATGGCAACACACACACACCACCTCAAGTTTAGGAAGCTGTAAGCAGAGGCTGTAATGCTACCAAGCAGTAAAAAAAGTCTGTGGGTTTGTTTTAAAGGGGAATTATTGGTGAGCAGTGTTTAAAAATCTACGTGCCTACAACAGAGTGGTGCTGCTGGAGTGTGTCCAGCTCCCATATCCCAGCACACACAAATCACAAACTTGAACAGCCCTTGGATTGTAGAACCCATGTTTGCTTTGCAGCTTTTGTGCCAGTCACAAGACACCCTTTAGAGCCAGCACACCAGCTCGTGGCTCTGATGCGCTCACTGCTCCTACGTGGAATCATTTCCACCCCTCCTGAAGTGAACTTTACAGCCTCACAGTACCCTCAAAACTGTTGAGTGGCTGAACTCTCTTGAGGATACAAAGCCCAAAGAGTTCCAGTCATGAACATGAAAGATTTTGTCATTGCTTAGACACATGTAAGTCAGTTTTAGTCACTTGAGAAACATGACAAGGTTTTTTTTACTTTCCATTTTTAGAGTTCCACCAGAGGTTCCAGGAGCTGCACAAATTGCTGCTGACAAGCCAGGTAAATAAAGCTCCTGGATGTTCTGTCACTTGTCCCCTAGACTATGAACTCCAGGACAGAAACTGGGTCTGTACTGCTGCATGGAGCACTACTGCAGTAGAACACAACATGCCACCAGAACAGCACATTCCTCAGCACAGCTCAGTGAAGTTCTCCCAGGAGCTCAGCACTGTTCAGCAGCTACAGCTCCAGCCACACATTTGTCATCACAGACAGCCAAGGGCAAGGTCCCCAGCTGGGCAGTGGCAGGGACTGGCTGAGAGCAGCCCTGGAGAGAAGGACTTGGGGTTGCTGGGGGGTGAGCAGCTCAACAGGAGCCCTCAGAGGCTGGAGCAGCTCCTGTAAGGACAGGCTGAGAGAGTTGGGGGTGTTGAGGCTGGAGAAGAGAAGGCTCCAGGGAGACCTTCTGGTGGCTCCCAGGATCTGCAGGGGCTCCAGGAAAGCTGGGGAGGGACTTTGGAGGCTGTGGGGCAGTGCCAGGACTGGAGGGTATGGATCCAAACTAGAGCTGGGTGGCTTCAGCTCAGCCCTGAGGAAGAATTTCTTTCCCAGGAGGGGGTGAGAGCCTGGCCCAGGGTGCCCAGAGAGGTGGGGGCAGCCCCATCCTTGGCAGTTTCTCAGGCCAGGCTGGATGGGGCTCTGAGCAACCTGCTCCAGTGGGAGGTGTCCCTGCCCTGGCAGGGGGTAGGAGCTGGAAGAGCTTTGAGGTCCCTTCCAACCCTGACAGTTCTATGGTTCTATACTATAGAGGAAAAGAGAAGATGATTTATTGCTATTGCAACACTGAACATGTAGCTCTGCTGAGAGGGGCAGAGAGGCTTTCATGGAACATACACCAAGCACCTCAGAGGTAGCTCTGAAATGCCCTGCAGCCTGCAATCCCTGGTTAAAAGGACTTGCCCCTTTCTGGGAGACCAATACACCTTTGAAAATGTTCAGGATGGGTACTGTGTGTTCACAAGTGCAAAGGAAGGCAACATTCACCTCCTGAGAGCTGGAGATGCTGAAGATCAATGTCTATCAGAAGCCAGCAGTGCTGAGCTCTTGAGGCAGTCCATCTGTCATATGACTGGCCACATTTCTGGCTCTAATTAACCACACAGTAAGGCCTCATATGCTCAGCATGTGACTACAATTTTTTTAAGCATTCATCTTAGAAAGCCTTCAAATAGATTGGGTTAAGCAGCTTTACTCCAATATGATTCCTTTACAAGGAATGTTTTAAATGCTTCAAGGGAAAAAAAAACAAACCACCACCAACCCAAACCTCCAACACCCCCAGTCCTCAAGCTGACCTGCTGAGCTTCATCTTGCAGAGCAAGGGCTGACAACTCTGGAGCCACCTGCTCTGCATTTCTAGAAGAGGGAATTTCCCAAGAGCTTCACTGGACACGTTCAGGATGGGATTAGGAGGTGTGATGAGGGTTGGGGAATTAGCAGTTGGGGAAATAATGATATCTTATAAATAATATAAATAATTACCACTCTCTCCTACAATCCCTAAATTCTCCTTCTGCTTCCACAGCCATTCCAGCAGAGGGGTATGTTGTCTGCTTCTAAACTACAGGAGGGAAAATTCAATCCCAAACCAACCTGAAGTTTCATCAAGGGGGAGAGGGAGGTGACTTCTCCAAAAGTTAAGAGCTCCAAGCTTGCCAAAATGACCTTAGGTTCCCTCCTTTGCAGGATTTCCTTGCTGTGTACTTGGAAAGTGAATTCTCTGACAGAGCTGGGCAGCCTAAAGGTAAGCTGGTGGAAATGCCCTGTACAGGACACCTAACCACACGTGGCATTTACTGATCTCTGCATCTCACAAGTCCGCTTGGGGAGAGAGACCTGCACTTTCAAAGCTGTCTGATTGCTTTTTGTGATCACAGCATTCCAGGTGCCATGTGTACTTTCCACCCCTGTGTCTCCCAAGCTGTGTCCCTCTCCTGTCTAGTCAGGAAAGCTGCAGGAGGAACCATCACCTCCAGTACTGCAAAAAAAAATAAAAATAAAGGTGTAGAGAATGTCTTCATTTAATTGCTTTCCTCTTCCCCCAGAAAACCAAGAAGAAATAAATACATTATCTATCTACAGTCACATAACTACAGTCATGTAACAGCCCTTGGAATATTTAGCAAGCCAAATAAATCTCCCAACAGCAGCATTAGCCACTGGGCCACTCTAAATAGTGAGGTTTCCTCTACTGACACATAAACCAAACTGATTTTGGATAAAGCAAGTGGCAAACTTGTCCCAAAACCTACTCACTGCAGCAGCTCTGGCAGGCACATTGAGTATTAAAACCAGTCAAAAGAACCTTTCTGAGTCAGAGAAGCTGCTGTTTCTGCTGAGGACTAGTGGGGGTTTAAGAAGGAGATGAAATGGCAGTGTTCTGAAGGTGAACCAATCTCCTCAGGTCTGTACCAGGCTTCTGGCATCTCTTTCTGGAAGATACTGCAGACTTGATGGAGCAAAACTGTTATAAAGTCAGCCAAGGTTTATCACTTTGTCAGAACTTGAAAAAATAAGCAGGTTCTAAAAGGAAAAAAATATAAACCAAAGGCATTCTGAAAGAAAACCTTGAACCATTCAATTCTCTTTCTAGTAACTCAATTCATGACCCTGGTTCTGGACAATTGAATATACATCTTGGGAAAGAGACCAGCAGAGAAAAAACAGCTCCTGGTTCTCTAGCATTACATGAGAAAAATACCAGAAGCCCTTCCCTGCACCTCTCACCCTTTTAGGAAACAGGCTGATAAACATCTGCCACTTGTCATTCTGAAATACAAAAGAACATGAGAAGAGTAAGAAGCAGCTTCTCCCCCCTTCCCAGGTACCATCCTCTACACTGTGAAATGAAATCCTGTTGCAACACTTCCCTCACTGCCCGTTTCTTGTCCACAAACCCACAAATTTAAAAACCAGAAACAAACAAAAAAAAAAGACTCTTGAAGCAGCAGGAACAAGAAGACAGCACAATGACACAGAGAAAATACATCACAAAAGAATGGATCTGTGACAGTGCCAGTAGGTGTATGAAATGGAAAACAAAAAAGAAACCCCAAATCCTGTTTCAACCTCCATCCAGATATGAAAGGTGCCTTTGTTCATGCAGTGTGAGGTGAGGCTGCTGTAAGCTCATGAAGCATCATTTCACTGCTGACCTTCCCTGCAGTCTTCAGATTAAAATCTAGTCCCCACCAACCAAAAGGATGCTCACAAACCAGCTCTTTGCAGGGCCTCACTGCACTTTTAACCAAAATCATTTCACAGCCTGAAAGTCTCAGTAGATGTCTCCCTGAACAACCTGCACTCAGAGAAACAAGGTGTCTTTTGCTTTCAGCCACTGTCCTCCCAGTGGCAATCACCAAGGAGTCAGCAGCAGGAATGAAGAGTTTTCCAGCTGACTAATGAAATAAAGAGCCCCTTATTCCCCTCTGACTACCTGGCTACAGGTACAGCTACCTGAGAGCAGCAGGGGGCTGCAGAGGTGTATTCCATCACCACAACTCAAAGCTCTGCCCTAACTCCAGGCATTCAGAATGTGCATGCTGCTGGAAGGGCAACTCCTGCCTGCCACATCTCACATGCAGGAAGACACCAAGCAGCTCCTTCAAAGCCAAAATGCAGCATCCCAGAGTTTGCATCCTCAGCCCAAGCACAGAAATGCCTAGTGCTTAAAAACTGGTTGGCATTCTGCCATTCAGCTGCCACACAGGCTGCAGTTCCACAAGCTCCATTGCAGAGACACTCTGGTTTTATTACAGAGATCCCAGGGTGTCAGGGGTTGGAAGGGACCCTGGAGATCTTGGAGTCCAACCCCTCCTGCCAGAGCAGCCCATGGAATAGAATCTCATCCAGCACAGGGCACAACAACAGATCCAGGGGGGCTGGAAACTCTCCAGAGCAGGAGACTCCACAACCTCTCTGAGGAGCCCCTGCCAGGCTCTGGGACCCTCCCAGCAAAGAAGTTCCTCCTCATGCTGAGCTGGCACCTCCTGTGCTCCAGCTTCCAGCCATCCCCTTGAGCTGTCCCAGGGCACAGTGAGCAGAGGCTGCCCCTCCTCCTGACACTCAGCTCTGGATCCCCATGGATTCCAGCCCCTCTCAGGCTGCTCTGCTCCAGACTCCAGAGCCCCAGGGCTCTCAGTCTTTCCTCAGCAGAACCCTGTTGCAGCCCCTTCAGCATCCTTGGAGCCTCCCCTGGACTCTCTGCAGCAGCTCCTTGTCCCTCTGGAGCTGGGGGCCCAGAGCTGGATGCAATATTCCAGGGGAGGTCTCAGCAGGGCAGAGCAGAGGGGGAGCAGAAGCTCCCTGGATCTGCTGGACACTCTCCTCCTCATGCCCCCCAGGAGCCCATTGGCTTCCTGGCCCCCAGGGCCACTGCTGTCCATGGAGAGCTTGTTGTCACCAAGACCCCCAGCTCCTTCTCCAGGGGCTGCTCTCCAGTAGATCCCCTCCCAGCCTGGACTGCTGTCAGTTGTTCCTTCCCAGCTGCAGGACTCTGCCCTTCTCCCTGTTCAACCTCATCCAGTTCTCCTGTTCCCATCTCTCCAGCCTGACCAGGTCTCCTCTGCACTTCACAGACAAACATACAAAGAAATCCTGAGACTCCAGATGTATTTTAAAATACAAGCAACATCATCAATAGATCTCAGGGTTGGACTTTTGTAATGTTGATTGGAATAGGGTTTTTTATGGTTGGGATTTTTTTTTTATTTGAGGAACTTTGTTTCTTTGGGCTGTGTGCTTTGTTTTGTTTTTTTAATTGTTTTTTTTGGGGGGGGTTGGTTTTTGTTTTTGGGGGGCTTCTTTGGTTTTGGGGTTTTTTTCTAAGTCTGTGTGGGATTTTTGTGTGGGGTTTTTATGTAAAGCACAAATCATCAACCCTCCCCTTTGGGCCTGAACAGACACAGTGCAATTACAGACAGTGAGAACAGCCCTGTAAAACACCACTGCTCCACACCTGACCCTAGGCTGCCTCTCAAATGCTCCAGTGAAGAGCTCAGTCCCTGCTGAAGGCCAGGCCATGCCAACACCTGCACTACCCTCATTCCATGCCCAAGGGACCTGAGATTGCCTCCAACAAGCAGCACAGCTCTGCCTCTCCATTCCCAGTGGAAAAAGACATTTGCTCCTTTAACTGGAAGTCACGCTCGCCCATCAAAGAGAGACAAGCATTTAAATAAATCATCAGGACAAGAATGTTCCTGAAATCACCTTTTTAACTTATTCCATACCCTGTGGTTGACATTTCATACAAATTTACAGTGTGTAAGTGGTGTAGCTGTTAAATAATCAACAATTCAAGCTCAGCATTCCTGACCTCAGATAAGAAAGGCCAAACACTCATAAAAAGGTTCCAGACAAAAAGCAAAGCATTAAAAACTTACAGCTCTTGTATTCTATTTTTTCTCCTTATTGAAGTACCAGCAAAAGAGTATTATTCCACAGCGTTTAACACAAGTTAATGGTTGACTTTATGGGATCAGTAAAGACATGATTATTTCCTTTCCTCCTTTTACACTAAGGCAATTCAAATTCTACATTTAAACTGATCAAATCCATGAAGAGGTAACATTTCAAGGCTTTAAGTTGTTAATTTAGACAGGAATGGGCAGCTAAAATTAACATCCTTGAAATGTTACCACTGCCCATTCCTGTCTACTGTTAGCAACTTCTTTTTGCTGCTAGTAATTCAGAGCCTTTTAATCAATCCAGCTTCAATTTGTCAAAGCTACTGATTTGTGAACTCATGTGCACATGACATGCTCTTCAGCCTCAAAATTCAGCTCAGCACAGCAAAATAATTAGCACAATAATCAGCACAGCAGACACCTTGTACTCCAAAGCCTTCCATGAAGAAACACTGGCACTTCTTTAAGGCAATTTGCACACCCTTTGCTTTCAGAGAACTTACATTTTTTTGCAGTGAGGGCATTTTGCTAGTGTGTTAAACCTCAGCTCCATCCACTGTAAAAAGAAAAAAAACAAAACAGAAAGATTGAAACACTGGTCTGAGGAAATGTTTGTTGTACTTCATGCTAAATGTCACTGGGAAACATTTGCTTCTCAGGCTTCCTTTGACTTGCTTCTTGCTTTCTTGGGGTGCCCTTGTGTCAGTGGCAACAGGGGATGGGCATTCCAATGTGAACTTTTCCCATGGCTTGCCCAAGTATTACAAGGTTGGCTTGATGTAATGTGGTTTACACAGGCAATACGAGAATATTAACACAGGGGTTTTTCCCCCCCCTCCCCCTTCTTACTTCCATAACTATGAGCATACCCTGAATCAAACTGAGCATGTTTGATTTGGCACAATGACAGAGATGCATTTTCCCATCCTCCCCAAGCCCTGCATCATTTGTGACAGCTAAGTGTGCACATTTTAAAAAGTAGATGTCTTGTCAAGTTTTATAGCAATAAAACAGAGAACACCTAAGTACCTTTGGCTCTGTATATGACATTTTAAGAAGATAATATATAAAACCATGCATATAGAAGGCCATGACCTTCCATGCACAGACTAAAGCCTATCTCAGCAGCAGTCTTAGAGGAAGAAATGCCTACAGCTACCTCTAGCAGCAGTCATACATTCATTTAAAACCAGCAGGTTTGGTTCCATTTCATTCCGTGATAACAGACATTTCAAACAAGCACTTCAAACAGGTTTGCCTCAAACAAGTGGATAAGATTCTTGTTCTTCACACTGTAAGCAGTTATACTGGAATCACAGAATAGAATCAAAGAATGCATTGGGTTGGAATGGACCTCCAAAAGTCACCCAGTCCAACCCCTTTGCACTCAGCAGGGACATCTCTAACTAGCTCAGGTTGCTCAGAGCCTCCTCAAGCCTGGCCTGGGGTGTCTCCAGGGATGAGGCCTCAACCATCTCCCTGGGCAGCCCATTCCAGGGATCTGTCACCCTCAGATTAAAGGACTTTTTCCTACTGTCTCACCTAAATCTCCCCTTTTCCATCTTAAGCCACCACCCCTTGTCCTGTCACTACAGACCCTTGTGAACAGACCCTCCCCTGGTTTCCTACAGGCTCCTGGCAGGCACTGGAAGGTGCTAGAAGGTCCCCCAGAGGTAGTGGCAGCTCTTCTGCTGCCTTTCTCAACTAGAGAGAAGTTAGGATAGTTTCCTGGTTAAATATAATTCTCTTCTCCCCTTAACTTATGCAAAAGTCACCCTGGAAATTACTACTAGGGGAAGAAGGCCCAGCCCAGAGCACCAAGGCCTCTGCTGGGATCCTCCTCATCCCTGTGAGGAATCAGAGGTCACTCTACTGCAGTGGTGTTGTCAGAACTGCTGCCAACACCCATGGCAACCAGAGCCCACCCTAGGATGGAAAACAAGGGCCCAGCTCCTCTAAACACAGAGGGGGGATTCATGTTTGTATCTGTTCTGCCAGTGTGAGCAGCTTTTGCTGTGAGGGAGACTCTGATCCATGTTCTCCTGCCTCTTGAAGCTCTACCTCAGTTTTATTCACATGGAACAGGGTTAATTCTCCCAAGAAGAAATACATCATTTTTTCTCTGGTTCTGAAGTAACCAATACCAGTTATATACTCTTTTTATATTTCGTTGTTTGCTAAGACTTAAGACAAACTAGCATAGCTGTATTTTATTCCTTACTTTTATCACAGTTGTATTTTATTCCATAATAAAAGAAAAGCATCTCCAGCTGAGATCTCCAACTGAGCAATGAGTTTTAGGAGCATTATTTCTACTGTAACACTCCTGCCAGAGAAGCAAGTTTGCCATTTGCCTGCATCCCTGCCAGAAATTACTCTGTCTTAAGGGGATAAGATGTGGTTGTCAGTACCAGGGATGAAAACAGGCCCCTTCAAACCTGTTTCAGCTTTTTAAGCTGCAATTCCAGAAAGAGAAGCAAATCTGAATGCCAGGAGTTATACTGGTAATTCAATTTCACTTCTGTACACTGGGTAGGCAATTCCATTTCCAAAGTTACTCATTCATGATCTTTATGGCAAGATTTCTGACTGTTAGCTGTAAGCATGAATGGATACAAACTCTAAACATTGATGGAAAAAAAAAAAAAGAGGAATTGTTAATCTATTTTTTTAATCTTAATTTTTTACTGAGTTATCTAGAAGAAAGAGGAGCACTAACTTTTACTATGTCTTCTGCACATCCTGGAAATACTTGCAGAAAAAAACCCAGCAAAAATGTTGTGACATTCAAACTACAAGAGCTCAGGTCACACTGGCACAGCAGGGTACAGGGTACTTCCAGGCACATCATAATTGGAGTTTTGGTGAGCTTAACAGTTAGTTTAAATTGTGCTTAAAGCTGGGATTTGAGGTTGAGGGAGGGGATTTTCCAGGACACGCCCCTGGAGCTGTGTTGGAGCCCCCAGCACAGGGGAGATCTGGAGGGGCTGGAAGGTGTCCAGAGAAGGGCCAGGAGTTCTATGGTTCTGATTTTCATTCATATTCCAGAGTGCTTTAAAGTACCTAATCTTGTTTTATGTTGCTTAGAAATTTGAGTTATATGGAATTTAGCTCCCTGACAATACAAAGTCTATTTTTCCCCAATGAAACAATACACAATTCCCCATATTAGATGAGCTGAGACACAGATGAGGATTTCAGACAGCATGTAAAATGTTTCAACTGTGGACAAAACTAGACACCCATCAATAGATTTACTGGAAGAGTGTGTCCAACTTCCTTCCTTAGCCTAAAACAGTTCTCAAAGCACTCAATAGATACAAGACAGAAAAAAAAAGACACATATACAGATATACTAACACACATCCCTACATACCCACAAAAGGCACTTCTCTCCTCCCAGGTCTTTTTGGGAAAGCAAAATACTTCTGCAGATGAAAACATGTCTTTATCTGAAGATTTTAAAGGGTTTCCTATTGAATTCCTTTTTCTAACTGATGGTAATACTGTAAGGTAATTATTATTAAATGTAAGGTATTCTCTCCTAGAAGCCCAGAGCACAGCAGTCAGCACAATAAACTCACATCCTACCCCCATTTTCTGCTCTAGCACTTCTTTTTTTCCAGTTGTCTGAGCTCCAAATCTGCCAGAAATAGTGGAAACCTTAACCTAGAAGAGATCCTATCAGAAAAAAAAAACAACAAAAAACAATCTGATGAAAAAAATGAGTAACTAGTGCTAGTTCAGCTACAGAATCACTTCAGTACTGTGCCATTCTCCCAGCTGAGACAGAGAAACCTGAAAGCACCCCATGGCATGGAGCATGCTGTTAATCCTTTAGATATTTATATTTAGGTGGGTTTTTTTCTTCTTGTAGGTATGGTTGGTGGTCCAGGAGGTCCTTTCCAACCATGATTATTCTATGATTCGATAAAAAGCACCCCTGACATGTAGAGGCAGGGAAAGCACAGACCATGCTCATATGGCAGAGGAGAAAATAAAAGGAAATTAAAAGATCTCAGAAAGGTGGTGAACAAGCTGATACCCGTAAAAGAACCCAGAACAAGACACTAACTTTTTGACTTTTCCACCCCAGGGACTCTAACTTTGCTTGTCTGTTGTATTTATATTTTAGATACCTTACTGAGTTGCTGAGAGGCAACCTGCATTATGTCTTTGCTATACAGTGTGGAGACCTTGGTGGGCAGAAACACCCTCACAGAAGCAAAGTGTCAAGGTTGGCTAAAGCAATTTTCTTTTTTTTCCCCCCCCCCCCCTTCTCTGCTCATTCTCAAGCCCAAACCATTTTCAGATTTCTTTTTCAAAACTGAAAAATGTAGTTGCCAAATCTCAAACTCAGAAACAAAAGAAGCAAGAGAGAGCTGTATAAACCTGAGCAAAAATTGCTTGTTTCTTGGTAACTCAGCAGAAAAGAACACGAGTTTCAAATTTCTCATGATTTTGAGGGCTTCCTTGCAATGTACTAAGAAGTGGTAAATTTGTCTTACTGGCATGTGATGTGAAGTTCAAAATGGTGCAGCTCCCTAAAGCAACAATTGGATCTGAAGCCACAGGTGCCAATTTCAAATGAGAAAACTTAGCCTTTTAGGGCATAATCTAGTTGCCATGGGCAAAACCAGCCTTGATGGGGTTTAGTGGGGGCTTTTTTCCTCTCCTTATGTTCACATAAAGAAGTTCATAGTGTAAACTACAGAATTTGGACTGCACTTATAGGAAGTAAACAGGGGGTGAATAAAACTTCCATGCTTATGAAAGATCCCAGAGACAAGCCAATAATTTAGTAATGAGAATTTTAGTGACACTCCTTAATAAATAATGTTATGTTATACCCTAACCATGTTCTTAGGAGAATATACCATGTATAACCATGTTCTCAGGAGTTAAAGTCACTTGCATTTTAAACAGCAAGCCCACTCCAGCTATCTCCAGTTACAGACTGCTGTTCTTCAGCAAGAATTACAATAGCAATTTACTTTTTTGGGTTGTTTTGGTTTTTTTTAATAATTATAGAAAGGTTTTCAGGCATCTCTAGTGGTTTCTCAGGCAGTACATTACTTGTAAACTCATAATCGAGTCCCTAGTTCACCTTAAAGGAGGCAAGAGCCATCTCCTGCTCCCTGCATTCATCATCTACTACACCAGCTAAGCCTCTACTGCCCACCTCAGTGACCCATGAACCTTCAGGGAAGGTCTGAAGGAACAAGGCTGTTCTGTTCCAGAGCCCATCACTCACTCCTCTCTCTGCTGGCACAAGGGGACACTGGAGTGCCACCCCCTAAGCTGCCTTTTTTCCTGAACAAAATGCACTTCTCTGGCCTTTATGTTTTGTTATTTCAGGAGTAACACCCCTCTGGTGATCATGCAGGTCCTTCTCTCAAGTCCTAAACCATCATTCAGGTATGGCAGTTAGCCAGGTAAAGGGCCACAAACACTTCAAAAGCCTTCCTTCCATTTGCAAACCAGCATCACATGCAACCCAAAAGCTCCAGTTATGACAGGTGCACCAGTGGAAAGTGCTCTGCCAGCTTCCAGGGCCTGCACAGAACTCCCTTTTGGCCTCTGCAGAACAAAACCACCACTGCAAATCCAAAGAGAACCTGGGAACGTAGCTCCCTTTCCCAGCACTGACCACTCACATCACTAAGCAGCAAGACTGACATTGGGATTTACCCATCCATACACTGAAAAGCTTCCTGGAAATACATGTGAAGACAAGCAGGAGTAGAGCAATTCCCCACAGCAGGGAGAGCACTGAGGAAGCTTCAGCTC
Organism: Ceyx cyanopectus; assembly: GCA_013401355.1. Classification (NCBI taxonomy): domain Eukaryota; kingdom Metazoa; phylum Chordata; class Aves; order Coraciiformes; family Alcedinidae; genus Ceyx; species Ceyx cyanopectus. The sequence continues at coordinate 23,468 of VYZU01033332.1, read as the reverse complement.
CTCAGCCACGTCACGGTGTGGGGTGACACGCTCCCAAAAGAGCTTTCAACAAACAGCTTGAAGGCAGCACAGGGAGGTGAGGAGAGTCTCGTGCTTTACTTACAAGGAACGTGTTGCCACAGTGCCCACATACCACCCTAGTTCCATCTGGTTGGACTGGCAAGGCAGGCTGAGCTGGCTGCTCCTCTGGGATCAGCATGACAGGGCCAAGAGTAATGATGCGTCTGCTGTGTTAAGAACATGAGATGTACATGTAATTAAGCCACTAAAAGAGAAGGACAATGTTTTGTGCCAGTATTTTATGCCATTAACTCAGTCACTACAAATCATTTGACAGTTTTCAACTGTAATCTGCTTTGTAAACAGATGATGTGCCCAGTTTTGGTCTCTTTCCAGAGTTTTTTTTCCTCTTCAGTTCTGAAAACATTCTCCGTCACCACAAGGTTGGCCAGAGCTCTGGAGAGATCAAAGAGCTGCCATCACATGGCAGAAACACTCCCTGGGAAAAGGAAATCTTCATACTCAGGCTGAGCAAGCCCATGGATTGCAAAGTGCATATCCACATGGAGCAGGTAGAAAGGGCAAGGGCTCTTCCATAACCTGCTTCTCCCTCCCAAGTCAGACACTCCTCCTGCCCACACTGCTGACAAGCACCTCAACACAGGCAGCATGGCCACAATTTGTACACTAAAAAATTCCATTCAAATTGGGTGCACTCAAAAGAAAATCACCCCAGGCTGACTACATGCAATCAGTTAAACAAAAACAGAAAATAACAAACAAACCAACCAACCAAAACCCCAAAAACAAAGTTTCTAACCATTTGCTTTTAGTTCAATGTCTTTCCGATTTAATCAGACAATTTGTGCATCCAAAATGCCAGCAACCAAATTAACCAACTCAAAGCAGAATGAATATTAGGTTTCCTAGCATGGAAAAAGGGAAAACTTCAAGCACTGTTTAACTCACTCTGCATCTCTCTCCACATGAGCCACGCTGGCATTTTGGGAGGATCTGGAGCATTCCATCAGGGACTGCTCCCAACTCTGTCCTTCTTTCAAAGCACCCCAACTTTATCTTTTAGGATAAAAAAATGCATCACCTCTTAGGGAAGCTTCTGAGATATCTGCTGTTGAGGTTAATAACAGGAGAGTGATGCTGGTTCAGCTTGCACTCCAACCATATGATGTGCTACAACTGAAGCAATCCATGAACCTTCCTTCACTCTCAGAAAATATCTGGAATGGTTTGGACTTTTCCCCAACATCACATAAGTGAAAAACAAAACCAAACCCAACCAAACAAAAACCCTCCCAAGACTGTTTCAGAAGTGGAATAGCCCCCAGAGTGGGAACCAGAGACCTGGAGTGGCAGAGCTCCCACAGGTCTGCCCTCAGCTCAGCTTCCCTCCTGGAGATGCACAACTGCAGCCAAGTTACTGCTGCCTCAGAGGGATCCTGGGCACCCTGAGGCCAAGAACTCTCACTGTGGCAACCCCCCCAGCTTCTGCCAGAAGAGATGAAGCTCAGAGGGGATCCAAAACTCCAGCTAGCAAAGCAGGACTGATGTTCTCCCCAGTGCTCCCTCTCCCATTTCATTCTGGTCCCCACTCTGACCCAGGCAAACTGAGCAACCTGTGTGCTAATTACAACTATGTTTGCAAGAAACATAACATGAATGTTAAGTCCCAGAAACCAAAAGGGTTTTTCTTCATTATGATTTATGCCTTAGGAAGTAGCTGAAATGGGAAACACAAACTTATTTACCACTAAATAAAAAAAAAAAGGATTTTTTTTTTCCTGATTTAATCTTTTAAAAAACCCCTAAAAATAAAATCCAAATTGACACCCTGCAATCAATTCAGTAATGCTCTGTAGGTGTCCATCTCCAGAGCCCCAAGCTTGAACCTCTTTTACTTTTAAATCCTCAACACAAAGAGCACCATTGTTTCAAAGAAACTAGGCACTTAAAGAGTTTTTTATCCTTACCAGTTTGGTCTTGGACAGCCTATTTTCCGAGATGTATCCTTACAGATAAGGAGGCAGTTACATTGACATCTAACATACTTCTTCCCTGAAGGGGGGTTTTTGATTGGCTAAACAAAAAAACAAAAACACAAACCACCAGAGAACAGGGTCAGAAATCACAGCAATTCACTGTTTTCCTCATCACAGTATAACAAAGCAGAGCAACTTCAGCGACAAGTTCTTGCTTAGGAGACAAATACAGTTCCTCTTACAGAGGAAACTCGAGTTTTTGTTTTCTGAGAAGAGAGAGAAAAAGGCAGATTTCCTCACCAGAGCAAAAATGAGATGCTGCAAATTAATGGAAAAAAAAAATAATTTCCTATTTTAGCAATGAAGAGTTCAAGACTTCAGCTCACACTTTAAAAAATAACTGAAGTAGTAGTATATTTTTCCAACAGTCAAAGCATCAGAAAAGCCTTCCTGCCTGATGCAATGGCTTTGGTCAACAGTGAAAGGGTGACACTGGTTCTCAGTCACTAAAAGACTGTGTAGACATCACTGAACTGTGATGAAATTATCTCTCTCCAACCTGGGAGTCAAGTTTCTAAGTCCCTTTTGTGCAGCAAATCAAAAGCTGCAAGATTGTTTGGCTTGAAACATTATATATTGGCAAGAAAAGTGGCTATTCATGGCAGGTTCTCTTTTTTAAAAGAAAAAAAAAGAAAAAAGAAAAAAAGAACACTACTTTCCTACTGTTTTAAGCCCTGCTTCCTGTTTTCTGGAAATTAAAGTTTTCATAAAATAAATCACATGGAAGAAACATTCATTCCATTCATTCTGCTAAGAGAAGTTTCACTCCACCCCCCCCTTACAGAAAAGTAATTAATAAAATAAAATCAGGTTTTTTTGGTCCTCTTCAGGAGCAACCACCCTGCCCAGTCAGCTCAACAGCACGAGGACTGACTCCAAGTCCTCAGGACCACCCTTGTGCCACCAGCATCCCCCGAACTCGGACGCCGGCCACACGGCCAGAGGTGGCAGGAGGGGTCTCCACACTTCGCAGGTGAGCCTGGCACTTCTAGCAGCACCCTCCCCTCCACAGAAAGAGAACAACAAACCCCCCTGTACCGTGGCTTCATTGCAAACTGTGCACTTGACAACGTGCTGGTGGAGCTTCCCATCCAGGTTGATGAGCGACTGGCACACGCGGCAGTTGATGACGGGAACGTTGCTGGCGTCAGGGCTGGCGATGGCAGTGTAGGGAGGAGGGAGCTCTGCTGCAAGAGACCAGGAAGCCCCCGTTGGAAAAGGGCAGGATTAGGGGATGGCAGGGGTTGGAAGGGACCCTGGAGATCACAGAATCATAAAAGGGGCCTCTGGAGCTCAGCCAGTCCAGCCTGCTGAGAGCAGGGACATCTCAACTAGAGCAGGGTGCTCAGAGCCTCCTCAACCCCACCTGCAATGTCTCCAGGGATGGGGCCTCCACCACCTCCCTGGGCATCCTGCTCCAGTGGCCACCACTCTACTGGGAAAGAACTTCTGCCTTAGTTCTCATCTTCATCCACTCCTTGCTCATTTCAACCACTGCCCCTTGGCCTTTCCCTCCAGGCCTTTGCAAACAGCCCCTCTCCAGGCTTTGGAGCAGCTCCCTTCAGGCACTGGCAGGTGCTCTAAGGTCTCCTGGAGCTTCTCTTCTCCAGGCTGGACAATCCCAGCTCCCTCAGCCTGGCCTCCTAGAAGAGATCTGAGAGTCCAACCCCCTGCCAGAGCAGCCCATGGAATAGAATCTCATCCAGCACAGGGCACAGCAACAGATCCAGGGGGGCTGGAAACTCTCCAGAGCAGGAGACTCCACAACCTCTCTGAGGAGCCCATTCCAGGCTCTGGGACCCTCCCAGCAAAGAAGTTCCTCCTCATGCTGAGGTGGCACCTCCTGTGCTCCAGCTTCCAGCCATCCCCTTGTCCTGTCCCAAGGCACAGTGAGCAGAGGCTGCCCCTCCTCCACTGCCAGCAGAGACAGTCTCTTAACAGCCACAGCCTCAAAAATAGAAAAAAAAAATATTAAAAAAACCAAAGTGAATTATTAGTTTAAACATAAACAAAAGCTAAGTTTGTTTTCCCCTTCCCAACAACTTCTGTAGCCCAAACAGCATTGCTAGCTTGCACCTGAAGCACCTCAGGAACAAAAACACACCAGCAATCAGCCTAGAAAAGTGGATGGGAAAAGGAACTCATTGATGAAGCTTTGCCTTCAATCCATCTTTTTTCCATTCTTTAGGAAGGGGAACAAAGCCCAAAACCACCACAACCAGCAGCAACCAGAAACTGGCTGCAGAAGACAGAACAAGAGCCAGGTAAGTTGTACCAGAGCTGTAACCAGCATTCACAAACACCTGGAGAGGCTGAAACACAGACAAGTGATTATCACACAGCAACATCCTATTGGTTAAAATACAGAAGTGCCTTGTTGAGGCAGCAGGTCTTGAATGGGAAGTGGCATGAAGCTCTTCCTTTTTGAGTGCAGCAGCAAATTTGTGTTAATCCTGAAGAAAAACCATGAACTGAATCCTCTGAGCTTCTGCTTTCAAGAGTTCCAGATTATTTTTGTTGCCCTAGAGCCAAGGCAGATGCACAGGAGTCCTCAGTGGCTCAGGACAGGCTGACACAAGGGATAATCCAGCTGGTGGAACAGCAGGTTCCAGCTTTCCCAGTCCTGAGCCCACAACAAACCAGGGAGGAAACTTCTGGGTTGAAGAATCCAAGGAATTACAAGAATCCAGACCAGCAGCCTCTCACCAGCTCACTGCCACAGCTCCTTGGCAGGTAACAGCAGCAGCTTTTATTTCATCCAGAAATTCAGGGCTCTTTGGGAAAGCAAAGCTGAAATGGGCACACTTAGCAGTTCATCCTTCACTTTTTCTATGATAACAGTCTGAAATACTCTGCAGCCTCAAACTTTAAATAATGATTTAATGTTACATCCAACCTGCCAATAAAACCTTCAGAGGAGCAGCAAACTTTCAGCACTACTGTTCAGTGCCCTGCCTCTTGCCTGCTGAGCCATCAAACCACCCAGACCTGTCTTTGATTTTCACTGGGGCAGCAGAAGGAAGGAAAGCGCACACCTTGAGGGTCCAACATACCTGACATTACTTCAGATAAGAAACAGCATTAACCTTGAGGGAGGTCCTGTTAAGGCCTCCCCTGGAATATTGCATCCAGCTCTGGGCCCCCAGCTCCAGAGGGACAAGGAGCTGCTGCAGAGAGTCCAGGGGAGGCTCCAAGGATGCTGAAGGGGCTGCAACAGGGGTCTGCTGAGGAAAGGCTGAGAGCCCTGGGGCTCTGGAGTCTGGAGCAGAGCAGCCTGAGAGGGGCTGGAATCCATGGGGATCCAGAGCTGAGTGTCAGGAGGAGGGGCAGCCTCTGCTCACTGTGCCCTGGGACAGCTCAAGGGGATGGCTGGAAGCTGGAGCACAGGAGGTGCCAGCTCAGCATGAGGAGGAACTTCTTTGCTGGGAGGGTCCCAGAGCCTGGCAGGGGCTCCTCAGAGAGGTTGTGGAGTCTCCTGCTCTGGAGAGTTTCCAGCCCCCCTGGATCTGTTGTTGTGCCCTGTGCTGGATGAGATTCTATTCCATGGGCTGCTCTGGCAGGAGGGGTTGGACTCCAAGATCTCCAGGGTCCCTTCCAACCCCTGACACCCTGGGATCCTGTGAACCTGGATGTAGCCACATGATTCTTTAGTCACCATACAAATGGATTCTCTGCTGCTTGAGCAAGTGAGCTTTGTACCATCAACATGACCCTCAGTGCTGTGCTGATTTGCCTGCTTCCGAGAATTACCTTCTGAGAAAATACAGCATCCAGACAAAGCCTTCTGAAGATGACAGCCTTCTGCAGTATTAGGATGCTCTGTTTCCAACACAAGACTGCCACATGATGAAGGGGAATCACTACAGAGCTTTAACCAAGAGAACACACAGCACAAAACTCCAATCCCCCCTCTTTTGCAACTGGAAACAATATTCAGCCTGCCAGATCTCTGGAGAAATCAGCTGTGAGGTTTGGATGATGGGAACAGCAGTGTCTTAGCTGCACGTGGAGACATCCAGGCTTTTCTAAAGCGTTTTGGCCACGAGCAGACCTCTTATCTGCTCCTGCAGTGAGCAGCTGACCTGCTTTCTGGCTAGAACAGCTAGCTGTGAGACAGAGGGAATGTCCAGCAGACCAAACACCAAACTTTGGCACCCCCACAGTTCAATCCCAACGCTGAGGCTGCTTTTCTGAAAGGCAAGGATCCTGTTACGGGATTCTCTGCTGAAAGGGAGACTCCCCAGCTCTACCAGCTGGGCACAGGGCAGCTGTACCAAGGGAAGGCAAATAGACTCCTGCAGAGTAGTAGAAAGTAGAGAGACACCCACCCCCAGAGCCTCCACAGCCCTTCAGCTCTCCACAATCCTGGACTGGCAACTACATCCTTGTGGATATTTGTAATATTCTATATGCTCCTGTGAGCCTTGGGAAGTAAGATGAGGAGTGTGAGCCCCTCCAGAGGCTGCCAGCTCCCAGCTTCCAGGTAAGCAGTCTCCCTGTTCCCATCCTGCTGGCTCAGCAGATTGCAAGCTAATAATGGCTGCTTTTCAGAGCCCTGCTGCAGCAAATCACCTTTGCCACAAAGCAGAAAGCAGGAGGGATCTTGGCACTGCAACCTTCATGCTTAAAGAGAAAAATAACAAAAATGGAAGTGCTCCAAAACCCAGCAAAAGCCACCAAAAAGAAGTGGGAAATATATTGGAGGGAGAAGAGGGGAAAGGGAAAGGAAAAAGAAAGGCATTGTCTCAGAATTTGCTGCTCACTGTCCCTTAACAAAAAGGTTTCAAAGCACACGAACATACTTTGCCATGACTGGAGGTTTTTTGGCAGTGTGTTTCAGGCTGTACCATCTCAAAGCAGCCCATGAGGGGCCATCGTGCTGTGACTGGATGGTAGGCAGGTTCACCAGGGGCTCTGAGGTTGATTTAATGAGATGCTGAACTTCCTCCTGCTGACACAGCAGTTTCCAGCTGTATTACCAGCTTTTCTTGGGGAACAAAAAGCTAAAAATGCAGTAGTAATGAGTTCAGTCAGATTAGCAGAGCACCCTCCCATGGATTACATCTGACTTCCACCTCCAAACTCTTCCTCACCACCACAAAACAGAGATGCATTGGGAGATGGGACATAACCCCAGAAATCCCCTCTGGTGCTTGTGTGCTTTCCTCCCTTGGTATTCAAAGGGTGGAAACCAGAGGGAACCACTTGCAGCTTACCTGAGTCAAACAGGGAGGAGGAAAAAGGTAAAAAATAAGGATAAAAAAAAATAATGATCCTGCTACAGGCAGCAGTGATGGTGTCACCCTTTGCCCATGGGAAAAGTTTGTTAAACACAACACCCTGCATCCACACTGAAAATATTCTTGCTTGTTTCTACCGTTAGGAACAAACACTGAGCCATCCCCAGGAGTCAACCACACAGCTGCTTACACTGAGAAGTGTCCTCTGGGTCTCAGCTGCAGCCCAATAAAGGAAGAGGGGGGTACTTTCAAACCATGGCCTCTCTAATTTACAGCTCTGGATGCCATTCAGAACGTAATTACAGGGATAAATCTATTACTGTACAGTCAGGTGGCAGTCTGGAGGGCAAAAGGCTCTTTCCTCAGCCCCATGCCAGGCAGGTGGTGTAAAGGCAGAAACCTCTGCAGAAAGAAAGGGTGTTTGGAGCAAAGCCTAGACCTGCAGCAGGGAGAGAGGTGAAGACTGCCCGTTAGCTCCACAGGCAGTTCAGGTTGCACAGATCCTCTCACTGAGGGTAACTGCCAGAGCTCCTGGGTCTGTGTTACAGCTCTGCACAATTCGCTCAGCCAGGTTTCTTTACTTTTGGAGAGCAAGTCCTACCCGCTATGCCTGCTTCTGGACTGACCAAGCAAGAGATCCTCCCCTTGTGAGGGGATGTCTGATGTGTAAGAAGGCTCCATGGTTCCTCCTTGCTTCTGGGAGCAAGCCACTTGTCCTGAGCACCCCCGAGTGTCACGCTAGTTATCACCAGCTACAGACATGAAGAAGGCCCAGCAAGGCACAGATACCAACTGCAAGCAGCATTCAGGGGCCACTTTGTTTCCAGGTGAGGAATTTTACCCCAGGGTTCAAATATGAGTCGCCAATCTACTGCATTTTCATTACTTTTTATATCCATAAAGACAGGATGAAATGAATGAAGGAGTGGTTACAGGATAAGGTCTACAGAGAATAAACACACTGAATACAAGAATTTCATCTTAAGTGGATTTCTGGATTTTTTTTCTACTACAAAACCCAAGGATGATGCCAGTGAAGCTGCAGTTTGGAAATCAAACCAAACCAAACAGCCACTAAACAAACACTAAACAAACCAACCCGGTCCTCTGCTGTTTTTCAGGTCAATATTCATTTGTGCAGTTCAAAGCATCCAGTCAAGCCCAGCTACAGCCCTAGCTGAACCACATTTCCATGCCAAGGCAAAGAGGACTGGCTTTCCACGAGTTGAAATGTTATTCAAAACAGGCAGATGTTAAATCACAGCGTTCCAGTTACACACATATGTCACAGACCTGTACAATTACATAAAAATCCTTCAGAAAGGGCCAGCACACTGCAGCCAGAAAGATCAGGACTGCAATCTTACATTTTCAAGGCTACTGCTAGCAAAGCTACACTAATCTTATTTAGTCTTGATTCTTTCAGCTTTCCCCCACCACTGTCTGCTCTAAAGTATGGCACTGGCGGGGGGAAAATAATTTAAAAATTACTCTGTAAGCCTCCCGAGAGGTTTTTTTTTCAGGAACTCCCTTAACATTCAGTATTGATCACCAAGATTTTCTCGAGTCTTTGCAATAACATTAGCACCACAGCTCCAGATTTGGAACCACAGTATTCCACTGGCTTTAAAAAAGAAAACCCAAAGCCATCCGTGGCCTTGAAACGCGTTTGCAAGGACATCCTAGTGGTTCGGGACTCCAACTACCACACTGCACAGAGCCCCTTCGCTAGCTGGGTTCTGCTACCAGGAGAGGAGCTGATGGGCTGGCAGCTGCTCCTCACGGCTCCGGGATGGGCAGGGGGATGGAAGGAAGCCCCGAGTGCTGGATTCTGCCTCTCGCTGCCGCCTGCAGCTCTGCCTCCGCAAGTACTTTTCCTTAACGCTGCTCCTGACGAGTGCAGGAACCGGAGACCAACAATCACCTTGCAAGCCCCGGCATGCAAAGGAGCTCATGAGCAGACCGGTTCGGGCTTGTTCTGCCGCAGCAAACCATTATTTCACACCCCCGCTCCCCGCTTTTGAAGAGTTGGCGCCAGAGCGAGCACGGCCTCACCCGGCCCCCGGCGGCGAGACCTGCTGCTCCCCCGGCCTGGCCCCGCAGCGCCCGCTAACCTGGCCCGCCCACACCCGTGTCGGAGCACCCGAGCCGGCACCACGGATCGGGGGGAGCCCCCGCAAGCGGCCAGAGGCGCCGCGTCCGTCCCCCCCCCACCCCGCGGTTCGCAGGCGGCCGCCCCCGACCTCCGCAAGGGCTGCGCCGAGCCCCTCTGGGCCTGCCCGCCCCGACCCGCCGCAAGAGCCGCCCCCCCCGACACGGCTTGGCCGGCGGCCGCCTTACCTCGGGGGCTGCCGTCCGGCACATAGGGCGGCGCGGTCGGGGTGACATTGCCCGAGCCGGGAGCGGAGAGCAACGGGGAGCGCTCGTCTACCCCTTTGGCGGCCATGGCTGCGCTGCGGCAGGGCCTTCCCGCTGCCAAGCTTCGCGGCGTAGGGCGGGGAGGCGGCCGGACCGGCAGCGCCGGGGAAAGAGCGCAGAGGAAGGGGCTGGGAATGAATGGGAGCGGGGCGGGGAGGAGGGACGGCGGGGGGCTGGGCTCAGCCTGGCCTGCCTCCCACAGTCCCCCCGTCACGGGCTAATGAGCGGGGCGGGCCGGGCTTTCCTCCGGCGAAGCAGCTGGGGGTGGGTGTGCGGCTGCGGCTGGTCGAGCCGAGCCGTGGCCTCTCAGGCCGGGGAGCCTCCCTGCGGCCTGCTGGCATCTGCGGCGGGCACAAGGAGCGTCAGCGGCGGGGAGGCGCGGCCCGGCCCTCCCGCCCCTCGCTGCTCCCCGCCGGCTCCCCGCCGGCTCCCCGCGGACTCCCCGCGGACTCCCCGCGGGCTCCCCGCGGGCTCCCCGCTGCCCCCGCCGGCTCCCCGCTGCCCCCGCCAGCCCCGGGGCGGAGGGACAGCAGCGCGGCGTTGATGGCGCAGAGCGGAGACATCGAGGGCGGGCTCAGCAGGAGGAGACAACCTTATGTTCAGTTTATTCTTCAGTTCAGTGCTTTTGGGTTTCGTGGTTGGCTTTCGTTTCGTCAAAACGAAGCGCCGCGGTTAGAAATCTCGATGCCAGGGAAGGGAGGGCTCCGGTTGATTGACCTTTTCCAGGAGTCTGAGGGCGCAGATCTGCGGTGAGGGACTCGACTGCAGTGGCAGTCACCGAGGTGTGAGAATGGTGGTTCCCTTGAAAAGGCTCTCTGAAGGTGAGGAGGTCAATCTACGCCTTACCACATCTGCTGCTCAAACCAGAAATCTCTTCCCTTGGTGTCACTGAGCTCTCTGAGGACATAAGGACTTAATTTCCCTCGGCCAGACAGCCCACTTGGGCACCATGTGGAATCCTCTAGCACAGAGGGGGAAATAGCTCTCCCCTGGTGAATTTCTCAGCTGACACTGAGATAAGACAGATGTTTGTCGTGTCCTTCCATTGTCCATAGGTCAGAGATTGCCAGGCTGTGGTAATACCAGAAGATAAGTGATTTTGTTGTTGGCATGATTTAATACAGGGATACGTGGCACATTTTAATGATCCTGCCAGGACAAGACAAAGCTGCAGCCTTTGCTGTCCAGAGGGACCTGAGAAACACTTCAGAGGTAACCCCAAATGGTGAAATTAAGACACAAACGAGGTCAGATGTCACAAGCACAACAAACTACTGGAGAAATACAGCCAGTCCCTTCATCAGATAGGACAGAGGAAAATACAGATAGAAAAAAACAAATACAGAGGAGAGAGACAGGAGACAGTCCCCAGCCATGATCCAGCAATGTCATCAATGGGGGGAAGTGATGTTTCTTGATGATTTCTTTTACTTCCAACCCCCAGAGTCCCCAAAAGCACCCCAGATGTTTATACAGTTGCTCGCTGCACCCCCATTTTTCTTCCTGAACAGGGGAGATAAATCCTTCTGTCATCTGTTCCGTACTCCTCCAAGATGGGGGAGGGGAGTGAAATGATTTAGGTGAATTGCTGAGCTCATCAATAAATCCATTTTAACACCCAGATGAACAACAGATGAACCGAGTATCTAAACACACCAGCTCTGGCAGGGGCTGCCCAGGGAGGTTGTGGAGTCTCCTGCTCTGGAGACATTCCAGACCCGCCTGGATCTGTTCCTGGGTGACTTGGTCTAGGTGACCCTGCTCTGGCAGGGGCGTTGGACTAGATGAGCTTCTAGGTCCCTTTCAACCCCTGACACTCTGTGATTCTATGTAACTCCTGGATTGTGAGAGACAAACATTAGACATATATCTATATATCTATATATCTATATGTCTATATGTCTATATGTCTATATATATATCACGAGCTGCTAGGAGTCCTTCTTTAATAATTTAAAATAAAATATTTTTTCTTGCTGTGTCATGCTGAAAGTTTTTTTTTGAGGGGAGAGCTGTTTCTCACTGTTAATCTGGGAAATCAAACCATTCTACCAAACCAGGCTGATGTATTTGGAAGTCTGCGAGAAATAATAAAAAGTTGAAGGCTGATGCATTTGAGTTCTGCAAGATTGCAATTATTCATTTTAACTTTATAATCTGAAGTTAATATTGTGATGGCGAAACACAGCGTTTTCAGAGATTATTTTAATGTCTCCAAAAAGGAATTAAAAAAAAAAAATTGTATCAAATTTTGAAATATTCTTCATTATTTGATACAAAAACACTTTTTTTGTTGTGTTGCACCAACTGCCTTCACAACTGTAAAGTGGGGTAAATCACTTGGTTTGTTGGTATAAATTAAGTGGAGGTTTTTCAGTCAGCTCAGAAAGAACTCTGTCAAGATAAAATCAGTATTTGAAAGCTGCTTTATAAGCACATCAGTTACTGACAAGGCTGATAGAGAGCAGAGACATAAAACAAACAGAAGAAAATGTTTTCTTCAGCCGTTTCTATTGATTTCCCATAGTTATTGTGATCTTTGGAGAAGCTTGGCAATGCTCCAGTTTTATTGTAATTAATTTTGAAAATATCCTCATTGATTATTTTTAATTTTCTCTAGATAAAAGAATCCAATTAGTTTAGTATGAGACAAACCGCTGCAAGTATTTTAGCTCAGTGTCAAGTGCAGAAGTATTTGTGCATCATAGAAAAAGCTACAACTTTTGAGGGACTTTGGAGGCTGTGGGGCAGTGCCAGGACTGGAGGGGATGGATCCAAACTAGAGCTGGGTGGCTTCAGAGCAGCCCTGAGGAAGAATTTCTTCTTCCCCAGGAGGGGGTGAGATCCTGGCCCAGGGTGCCCAGAGAGGTGGGGGCAGCCCCATCCTTGGCAGTTTCTCAGGCCAGACTGGCTGGGGCTCTGAGCAACCTGCTCTAGTGAGAGGTGTCCCTGCCATGGCAGGGGGGTGGAACTGGACAACCTTTCAAGCTGTTCAAAGACACAGAGCACTACTCTGACCAGTTAAAAAAATGAAAAAATACATAAATTCAGGCATAATGCATAATTTATGTAACTTAACATCTCACCTGTAGAATGAGAAACAGAATCCACGGGTTTATCTTTTTTTCTCTAGTCCAGTCCAAAGGTTGTTTGCTAAATCAAGTTTCTTCCTAATGGCTGAAAGAAAAAAACAGCCTGGGATCATTTTTTCTCACACAAGGCCCAGCTCTGTGCCCCACTGTGGCCTAAATGCAGTTTTCAGATGCTATGCAAAGTGTATCATAATCTACATAGATGGAATTCAAAGCTGAATGGTAAAACATTACTTGAGGATGTCTGAAAACAATGCAAAGCCCACCTACTGCCCACTGTAATGCTAAATAACACGGAGAACAACACAAATCTGCCTTAACCTCACAGAATTGGTGTCAGTTCAAATCACTTTTGAAGGATCTGACCTCGGCCTTTGGCAAACTGGTAAAAATATCTGAATTTCCAGATATGTCAGATACTGAACGTGGCCATGCTGGGAAGGTGGAAGTAAATTGGAATGGAAGTGGAATTATTGGATTTGAAATAATTGGAATTGAAATGGAAGTGACTACAGCTTTCAGAGGTTGTTTTCATTCCCTTTGTATTAATGTCTCTTTGCCTGTGTTATTGAAATATCTTAATTTATCTTCTGCTAATTGGCAAGCAGATTGACTAAAAAGAGTTTTCCCAGATCTGCTGCATTGGGGAGAGGCACAGAAAGATAACACAAGGCCTGGCTTGTTTTTAAAGCTGTAATCCGGGGAGGTGCACAGAAGCATCATATACAGAATACACTAAATCCTCTCCTGATTTTCATTTGCAGAGGTATCTTGTGCTGCAAGATCAAGTCTCTGACAAGGTAAAATGTTATCCTTGTACCTAGTCTGAGGAGTGTAATTACATTACTGTGTATAGTTTGAAATGCCAGATATAATCAGTAGAAGCAATGATAAAAATAACTAACTATAGGTTTTCATATGTGGTTTCAGGTAAGGGAATGCAACATAATCTACTAAAATAATTACTATACCATAGCCAGGATAGTAGTTGAGGGAATATTCTGACAGGCAGGCAAGCCTTTTGAAAACTACTTCTCACTCCTTTGTTCTGTGCCACAACACAGACTTCTGGCTCAAGACAGGACTGTAATTTGACATTGCTGGGCACAACACTGTGATAACTTCTGGAAATGTTAGTGTTGGGATGCTGAAAATGATGGAGTTTCCCCCTTTTTCTTCTATTGTATGTGTCTAGTTTATTCCCAGTGACTAGACAAGTCTATTTTGGGTACCCTTATATCCCATATATTCTATTCCTGTCACTCCAGAGAACTTATGCAAATGAAGGCTGCAGTTCCAAAGCTGCAATTTGCTGGATTACATTAATTTCACTACAGTAGCTTGTGAAAGACAAAAATTACCATGGTATAGATGTCTTGATTTGCACAAAGGGAGACTTCTTCTATTATTCCCAACTTGAACAGCAATTCTTGCCAAGCTTATTCTTGTTATAATCTTTTCCTGATTGAGCATCTGTTGTTTCTTTTACGGTCTTGGTCCTATTTCTAGTTAATTTTACTTTTAGAATAATGGAGGAATTTTCACTCTCTAATCAGAAGCAGTTTTCACTGGAAAATGTAATATTGATTGACAGGAAAATTGTTTTTAAATTCCTTTTCTGCCCAGCTCTGACTAAGTAAATTACTCTAACTGCTAAGTGCCTTCTTGGTCACCTTGAAGACACCAGCTGCTTTCAGAAATCTTTATTTAACAGCTTCATCTCCTCTTAATCACATTACATATACTCAAGATTATTTATTATTTGTCAGAGGCTGCTACTCAAAAAATACCTGTATCTAAATCCCTTCTGTAAAATCATTCCATTTGTTTACTGATGTCAGTCAAATGGTATGGTACTAGTAGCTATTGAACAGCCTTTTAATTATTTTTCTACTTTCTTTTTCTGTTCTTGAATGGATTAATATTATGGAGATAAGTAAATTAAATTTGTAGACACTTCTAAATGTTGGCATCATAGGATTTTAATTTGATTTCTTATTTTTTTTTCTGTTGGTGGGGCTTTAGAGGGAACGGGAAGAAATTTACCTTACACTTTTTTGAGTTGTTTTTTTTTAGTTACATTTTAGACAGAAATTCCTCTGACTTTTTGGTTATGAAACCAAGTAATGCCAGGCTTAGTCAATACCTAGATAAGATAGATGCAAAAAGAATAAGTAAAAGATCTAGTTCCTTTTGGTGCTTGAGTAGACAGCATCCTTGGCCACTCAGCAGGAACAGGGTTGCTGTACCATTCAGGTGAAGGGTGTAACAAAGGAAGCTTAAAACACTTACAAAAGCTTTTGATCATGAGCTATCCCCTGACAGGTATCACAGGAACAGCAGCATCTTGGTCAAGCTGTAGTTCGAATAAAGAACCATCTGACTGGAATTTCCATTGCCACTTCAGTCTCAGTGAGCAGCCTTCTTCACTTTTAACTAAAAGTCTTTTTTTTTTATGCAACATATTTATTAAAGAATTGCTTTATTTCAGGACTGGATGAAGCAATTAACATCAAGTTCATGATTTGTCCAGGAGAAAAAGAGTAAGAAGGCCTGTTTCTCTAGCCATGCAGGCATCAACCTCTACTCCAGATAAGCATCACCCTTGGTGATGATCTAATGCTCAGCAGCTGCAGGACAAGGTTGCAGATGCTATTGCAAAGACTGTTGTGCCCAGACATGGTCTATGTGGATCAAAGTGGCACAGTGATGCTTTTTACACTTAATTGCCTCTGCTAACGTATCAAATTAACATATTAAATGTGATCAAGACCAGTCATATTGAACTGATGATCTTTGAATCGCCAGCACTTTGGAAGGAAACATTTGAAATGATTGGTTGAAATAGATTTAAAATGGCTGGGAGCTGGAGCACAGGAGGTACCACCTCATCATGAGGAGGAACTTCTTTGCTGGGAGTGTCCCAGAGCCTGGCAGGGGCTCCTCAGAGAGGTTGTGGAGTCTCCTGCTCTGGAGAGTTTCCAGCCCCCCTGGATCTGTTGCTGTGCCCTGTGCTGGATGAGATTCTATTCCATGGGCTGCTCTGGCATAGGGTTGGACTCCAAGATCTCCAGGGTCCCTTCCAACCCCTGACACCCTCTGATCCTGTCAAATAAGACTGGGAGAGTGAAAATGCTGGTGCTGGCCTGTCTCCAAGATCAGCTTTGCTACTGGGAGCTGCCAAAAGAGATGTGACTGCAGGAGGAATGTGCAGATGCCAGAAATCTGGTTGAATAAACTTCTTCAAGAGCATTGGGTGCCTTGAACTTGGCTCCAGTGTGGCTTGGGGTTCCAAGACTTCTGTGAATTAGGAAACCTCCATGTAACTGGATGGGAAAGAAAAGGGGTTGAAGGGGGATGAGTTTACTGTAGATACACAGAAATGAAACTGTAAATCGACATTAAATTTAAAATTTAAATTAAAATTAAATCGACATTGGCTGCACCTGCAAAACCTTTTTATTTGTTTATTTTCATAAAGAAATAATTTTCTTTTATAGATATGGAGTCCTGTTCTGTATCTCAGCATGTGATGCAAGGGGGGCAGCAGCTAGTTTAATCACAGACACCAATAAAAAGGAAATTGTCATTAACTGCAAAACATAATACCAGTGAGAAACCAGACAAATTAGAAGCCTGGAGGGACTCCAGCTACAAGGAAGCTGAATTTCCTGATATAAGAATAAAAATAACAGGTTTGGGGTATTTTTATTTTTTTTGCTGTTTGCATCTAGATTTTATCAGTCCAGGTTGAAAATGGAAAAGTGGGAACTTACATTACTCTCCCATTGATGGAAAAGATGTGCAAAGTACACCAATAATATTGTGATCTTCAGCAGAAGAATAACACAGCTTTTTGATACAAACCCCAATATCCTCCTGGGAAAAGTTTAAACAGAGCCAGGAGCTGTCAGGAAAAGATGCAGGATACATAACAAGAAGAAATGATGCAAAATGGTGAAATTAAGGTAACAAATGGATAGAAAAAAAATCCCTTTACTAGCATTAAAAACGAGTTTCAATACAACTGAAAAGGGTGCAATGCAATGAGTGTACTTAATGCCATTGTAGCATCTTCATAACTATTTCTCCTAATGAAGAGCTAATAAATATGGAGTCTTTGCACACTGTTACTCAGCATACAATGCATTAAATACTACTCTTGACATCTTTTTATCTTGGGGGGTGGAGGGAAAGACTTAATTGCTCCAGTGTATCTCAGCAAAAGTTATTTCTTTTGATGTGCTGCAGCTTTAGGAGCCAATGACTATTTTCTTGTGACCTTGCTAACTCAAGTTATATTTTGCTTTCTCCCTGTAAAGATGAAAGAACTTTAATTGTGCTTCTAGTTAGTGTGCATACAGAACACACTATTTGCTCTATTTCCTGCAGGCAGCTATGACAATTTCAGCTCTGCCTTCCTCCCACATCTCCTCCCAGATGACTTGCTGCACCATTTGAGGTCCCTGGTATGCTGTCTGCTGTAGATCACCAAAAAAACCAACACCCTGCTGTGAGAAATGGGTAATATCTGTGTCCTCTAACATGTCCTTATCATCTAGCAGCAATCAGGCATGGCATCGACTCTGGGGACATTACTGTAACAGATGACAGAGGAAGAATGAATATAATTCTTCCAACATATTTTTTTGAGAGCATGCTATTAGAAGTTGAGCAGTTTGGAGTTCAAAGGCAATGATTTAGGATTTCCAAGGGAATGGAAAATTCAGTGCTGCCACAGATTAAAGCCCTAAAACCAGCTTTCCTCCTCAAAAAAAACTCTCAAACCAAACCAAAACTGGAAGGAATAATGTCACTTGTAAGTATCACCTGTAAGTATGAAAAGGGGTAAGATTAATGGAAATACACACCAGCATTATTTATTGCTTTATTTTTGGAGAAACTGCTGGATTTTCTCCTCCATGGTACACTGCAAAGGTATTGAGAGCTCTGTCAGGTGTTTATTAATAGATTCTATCAATCTAGAGATAAAAATCCATGAAGTAGTTTGAGAGAAGAATTGAAAGATGGCTGATGTCAAGTACTGGCACAGGCTTGAGATGTTTGAAGCAGTGCTTTTGTACTTGCAGCCCCACAGTTACAAAGTACAGCTTTATGAGTCCTCTGGCCCGTTCTCCTCATTTACCAAGCCCTGTATCCTCCATAAATGTTCTGCACCTTTTCAAACAATTCACTTGTGCTCGTTGTCTACTCCTTTGTTGCTGCCTTTTTACGTCTCATTCCTCTCCTCAATTCAGTCATAAATCAAACCAGCCCACTGCAGGAGCAAACAAAAGTCTGCTGCCAAACTCCCCAACTATTTAATCAGCCCCTTGTTTGTAAATGTTGTGTGTAGGGGGATAGTTTTCTTTGCAGTGTGTGCAGCAATGTCTCTGTGTGGCAGTCAGAATATTTCTGCAGCCCGCTTGCTTTGGGCTTGCACTGCAGAGTTTTGGAATTTGTCCATCTGTTTTGTTAATCTCTTTTGAGCATCTCTTTGCCCCAGTACTCATGTCCTTCTGCTTCAGGTCCTTACCCTCTTGCCTTTTTCCTCCATATGCGCAATTCTTTGATTCTCCCTGTCTTCTCACTCAGCTTTTCCCAATTTTCTCTTGCAGCCTTGCTTCTTGCCAGAGCTATCTCCCAAACCCAGGTATCTGGGATAGGGATCAGTGATTCTCTGTTTTCTTCTCTGAGTAGTCCTAGTTTCATTGTTCATCCTCTTCTTCAAAAACATGGAGTCATAGAATGGTTTTGGTTGGAAAAGACCTTCAAAGTTTATCAAGTCCAACCACCTTGCAATAAACAGTCACATCTTCAAATAGACCAGGTTTCTCAGTGACCCATCAAACCTGACACTGAATGTTTCCAAGGATGGAGCATCTACAGCTTCTCTGTGTAACTGTTCTCGTGCCCTCATCATAAAAACTTTCTTCCTTATCCCATTGTCCTATCACTGTCCCTGTTAAAAAGTCTGTCCTCCAAATTCCCCACTTTTTGTCTAACAAGTCTTCTTCAATTGCCTCTGCTCCACTGGCCAGGGCTGCTGACAGTCTCACATGCTAACAAGCAACTTGGAAAAATAATGAATCTGAGACTCAAAGTGTTAGGTAACTGTACTGTCTGCCCTGTCCACACTAAAGGTGTTTCTGGGATCATAGCTCATTAAGGATCCGTTTGGGTGGCTCAAACATTAAATTAGGAGGGCAAAAACATATTCCTAGCTATGATTTCTTTTCATGGCATTGTAGATGAAGGTCCTACTTAGATTTTTAAACCAGGGGTGGTCTGTAAAATAGGTAGGATTTGATACTATTCACAGGTAGGATTGTCACATAGCAGATTCACTCTTGAACCTGAACTCTCTGACCCCCCATTGCTGTTGAATATGCATGAATAAGTAGGTTCTCTGCTCCAGTACTTTGGCAGTTTGTCTGACATGGACAAATACTTTTGATTGAGCTGGGGCAAGGATGGAGAGCATTAACCAGTGGTCTGTATGCTGGACAGTAATGGGGATAAGGTGCAATTGTATCACAGAATCACAGAATGATTTGGCTGGAAGAGACCTTTAAGATCATCGAGTCCAGCCATTAACCCTACACTGCCAGTGTCCCTAAACCATGTCCCCCAGCACCACATCTACGAGACTCTTAAACACCTCTAGGGATGGGGACTCCACCACCTCCCTGGGCAGCCCATTCCAATGCCCAACCACTTTCTCTGTAAAGACATTTTTCCTGACATCATTAAGGCAAAAACCTTGCACACACAGGGCACGGAGTTATTGTGCGAACAGGCTGTTTATTTTTCCTTATCGTAAAAAAAATCACATAAGCTCCCCCGAACAACCGGTTTCTCATCCCCCGCCCTCCGCGGGGCCGGGGCGGGGCGGTGCTGCCGGAAGGGGCGGTGAGATCCCGCCCCGCCGCGGGGTCGCGGGTCACAGGCTGCGGCCTCCGCTGCTCCCATGGAGGGTTCCGGGGACGAGGAGGCGGAGGCCGAGGGGTCGCTGCAGTGGCTGGTGAAGCGGCAGCGCAGGGAGAAGCGGGAGCTGCAGGGTGAGGGGGTTCGGGAGCGGCTCCCCTGGGGCCGGGCGGTGGCGGCGGGAGGGCTCGGTGGGCTGCCCCCGAGGGACACTCCGCGGGAGCCCAGGCGGGAGAAGCTCGGAGGGGGAGGGCGCGATGGGTCGCGGCTGTGGAAGGGGGGACTCGGCCGTGGGGAGCGCTGGGTCACGCCGGAGGTGCCCAGACCGCGAGTTCCGGGCCGAGCGCTGAGCTTGGAGGCCATCTGAAAGGAGCCCTCACCTTCTGGCCGGCCACAGCAGAATGGCTTTGGTTGAAGATGTTCACAGAATGTTAGGGGTTGGAAGGGACCTAGAAGATCATCTAGTCCAACCCCCCTGCCAGAGCAGGGGCACCTAGACCAAGTCACACAGAGCAGGAGACTCCACAACCTCCCTGGGCAGCCCCTGCCAGGCTCTGGCACCCTCACTGGGAACAAATTTTTCCTTGTGTTTCCCCTAAAACCTCTTGTGCTTCAGCTTGCTCCCATTGCCTCTTGTCCTGTCACTGGATGACATTGAGAAGGGTCTGGCTCCATCCTCCCTACACTCACCCTTAACATATTGACAGACACTGCTGAGCTTCCCCCTCAGTCTCCTCTTCTCCAGGCTAAAGAGCCCCAGCTCTCTCAGCCTCTCCTCAGCAGGGAGATCTCCACTCCCTTCAGCATCTTGATGCCCTGTGCTGGACTCTTTCCAGTAAATCTCTGTCCTTGAACTGGGGTGCCCAGCACTGGACACAGTACTCGAGGTGGGGTCTCCCAGGGCTGCTCATGAGCTGCTTTTTACATCCCTTCTTACCACAGACACATCATGAAGTAGTTCTGTTAGCTGGGTTCTGGGGTCTTGACTTTTATAATCGTTTAGACCTGTTCTGTTAAGCCTTTCTCCTGTCCTTGTTTGGCTGTTCTGGTGTGTAATGAAATACACCTGCAGCTTTTTTGTTTTGTCACCATCATCTTCATCTCAACTGTGCCAGTCAGGGGTGAAGGACAGAAATATGTCCCAGTGCTGAATGGCAAGCAGGGTGTTGGAGAAGTAGTGGTGTAACTCGTAAAGCAGTGAATACAGAAGTGGTGTTTGTTCTGCTCCAAGAAGGCTCTGGGGGATCTGATTGTACTTGCCACAGCATAATGGATGGAGCTGGGCTCTTCCCAGTGAAGTGCACAGAGAATGGACTAGAGACAATGGCTAGAAATGGGTAACCAAGAAAAACCCTCATGGGAGGAAAAAGGGAGAATGTTTTCATGCCAAGAATGCTTAAACATTGGAAAAAAAACCCCAACCTGCCCAGAAAGGTCCATCCCTGGAAACTTTGCACAGTTATCTGAACAAATTCCACATGGGCCTGAATTAACTTAATCTGATATAGCTTTGAATTGAACCCAAGCTTTGAGCAGGAGGTTCAACTTGAAAAGCTCCGGACAGCCTTTTGAAGCCCTTCTGTGACTTGAGAAATAGAGCCTTGACTTGCACATTTAGAGGTAATATTTTGTTCCACTCCTCTAACAGCAAAAATTCAAGGCATGAAAAATGCTGTTCCCAAGAATGATAAAAAGAGAAGAAAACAGTTGGCTGATGAAGTTGCAAAATTAGAGGCAGAACTTGAACAGAAGCACAAGGAGGAATTAAAGCAACTGAAGGAAGCTTCACCTGAGCAGAGTAAGGTAAGTGCCTTAATTTTAGCTGAGGTTGTACAGATACAGTTTCTGTTTGGGCTTCTTTGACCTTTACAATTAAAAATACATCTCCATTTCTTTGCAGCATTGGGAACCCAATGGCAAACCACTTACTTTTTAAGAGTCTTAACATCATTGGAGTTAACTGTTAATGATGTTAACGAATGATACAAATGTTAACAGATGATGTTAACATCATTTGGAGTTAACTCTCCAAACTGTCAGGAGTAAAAACCATTTCTGAAGGCCTTTTAGAGTAAAAGGTTTCACAGAATCACAGAGTGTCAGGGGTTGGAAGGGACCTAGAAGATCATCCAGTCCAACCCCCTGCCAGAGCAGGGGCACCTAGACCAAGTCACCCAGGAACAGATCCAGGTGGGTCTGGAACGTCTCCAGAAAAGGAGACTCCACATTTCATTGAGAAGCATCTCCTAAAAAACCTTCAGGAACAAAGTTTGGAGTTAGGAGAATTCTGAGGCTCTCACAGTCTGCTGCAATTTCTAATTGGGTGCTTAAGCAGGTGATTAATGCATAAGCATTGAACTTAACACATCTATTAACTTGTATCTTAGATGAGTTTCAAGGGGTTGTTTAACTTTGCTAAATGGACTTTACAGTACAGGATTTTTCCAGCTAAAATCCTTGCCCTGGACAGAGCCTTGCCTTAGAGGATTTTGCTCTGGGATGGATTGTTTGTCTTACTTCTCCACTTTCTCTGTGGGTTGAAATGTGCCTGTGCTTCCCCAGGGTGACACCTGGTTGATATTGTTGTGTGGGGAGCTTTGTCATCTTTCTTGGTGTCACCTCCCTGGCCTTTCCAGCTGCTGTGGGATGGAGTCTTTCCCATTAATTGTCACAGACCTTGGGTGCTTCAGATGGCTGGTGAGGAAAACTCTCCCTTTCATCCAGTGTGGAAGCTTGTAAGAGAACATAGCAGTGAATTTGAGATGCCTGGTCTGTGGTGAGGCTACAGAAGAAGTAATCAAATCCATGGCAGTACTCTGGGAGGTGAAATAATTCACTTTTCACTTTGCTGGCTTCAGACCTGTGTGGTTAAGCTTCATAAGCACACCCCGGAATGAAAGGATTTCACATCTCTGTTCTCACTGATATTCATAAGAACATTTAACCTGGTTTTTTGTTTTTGTTTATTTTACTTCTAGGCAGATTCTGTAGCTGATGGGGTTGCAAATTTAGAGCTTGAAGGAGCAGAACAACAGGTTCAGCAGCCTCGGGTATCAAAGGCACAAAAGAGGAGGGTATGACTTAACATTTTACACCTATTTGCAAATATATTCACTGAACTGCAGTAACCCAAGGTAACAGGTGTGCCAGGGACACTGCCTGGCTAGTTCAGTGTCTGCTTTACCTACTGAATGTCTCCAAGAGCTGTAAAGGTCACTGTTCTGTAAATGGTACTTTTTTGTACATTAACTGTCCTTCAGCCATCATCTGGGAATCAGAATAAGTCAAGAATTGGGAACCAGAACAAGAGAAATGATGTGAAAGCAAATTATTTGAAAAGAATTTACTAAAAAATAATCAAGACATTTAATTAAAGGAATCTAAGATACTATGTGGAAAATACACGAGCAGTAGAACTTTTCCATACTTAAAGCAAGTCCATTAATGCTGAAATTCTTGTGAATTTTGGAATTAAGAGACACTACCTGGTGCCCTGGCCTTGAGATTGAATCTTGTTAAGCTGCAGGTGTCCAGCTGCAGTGGGCACCTCTGGGAATGTCAGTTCAGCAACTCAGCAATCCAGGTTGTGCTCTAAACCTGGGTTTGTGGTAGATGTTGAGTGTGAAAGTGAAAACTTCACTCTGCACATGGCTTCCTCTCTGAATTTCCTTTTGTCAGTGACTCTTACCACTTTAAGTGTGAAGTTATGAACTTTTTTCTTTCCCATCTTTTCT